>QYAP01000661.1:0-21709 GCA_003988905.1 Hymenotorrendiella dingleyae
GTTAATTTGATTTGTTGTAGTTAATTTATTCAAGTTTGAAGTTTTGTGCCAAGGAAAAGTGGTCGACTCGGTGATATGGCCGACTCGCTGATAAACCACATTAATAGAATTAAAGAATAGATAATAAAATATATCCTTTTTTATTATAAGATTATAACTTTTAATAGAAAAAAATAAAGGAAAGAGATTAATAGTTTTATAATAAACTTTATAAAAGTTATAATTAATCCGAATTATTTATTATTTATAATTAAATTTATAATTAGAATAGATTTAATAAAATAATTTAATTAAATTAAATTATAATATTAAAAGAAAAGGAAAAAAGATAAAAAATAAAAAAAGGATAAATAAAAATAAAATAAAAATAAAAGAAAAGGTATTTTTTATAAATAATATTAATTTAAGATATTCTTTTTTCGATAAAAAATTTATTAATAGATATAATAATATAATTAATTAAATAAATATTTATTATAAGTTTTTAGATTAAATAATCTATTTAATTATAAGAGAGAAAATTATCTTAAAAGGTATTTTTTAATAATAATAAAAATAGAAAAAGGAAATAAATATTATATTATAATAGCCTTAATTATATAATTTAACTCTAAGACTCTTATTAGCTTCTAATTATAATAAGTATATAAATAAAATAAATAAATAAATAATAATAAGTTTTAAATAATATAAATTAAATATTTAAAAATATATTCTTAATTAATAGATTTAATATATTATTTAATTATTTTTAAAAAATATAATAATATTATTTATAATTCGTTATAAAATTATAATCAATTAAAAAAGGTTTAAAAGAGGTTTAAATTTCGTAACGAATTAGAAATAATATAAATTAAATATTTAAAAATATATTCTTAATTAATAAATATAAAATATTATTAAGATTCATTAAAGCTTAGAACTCTTAGATTAAAACTAATAAACTTTATTTTTAAAAGGATTAGATTAGAATATTTAAGTTTTAATAAAGTATTATTTAATTAAGCTTAAATATTTATATATTATATCGGATAAGTTTCGGCCTATTAATATCCGATATTTTATACGATTATATATATAATCGTAATAGAATCCCCTTTCTTAGAAGTAATATCCTTATTCGTTTAAACTAATTAAATATAATAAAAGGTAAAAAGAAAACTTTAAGAATTATATCTTTAGAAAAACCTCGCGTTATAATTATAAATTTATTATTTTATTTATAATTAATTAAAAACCCTAATTGAATCGAATCTTAAATAATATAAATATATTTTATTATAATTATATACGGATTTTTCAAAATAATATAAATACGTTATAATATAGAAATAAGATCAATAGCCTTATTCTTTATTTATAAAAGCTTAAATATTATATTAAAATTCATTAAAGCTTAAAACCTTTAAGTTAAAACTAATGAACCTTACCTTTAAAAGGATTAGATTAGAATATTCGAGCTTTAATAAGATATTACCTAATCGAGCTTAAATATTTATACGTTACGCCGAATAGGTTTCGGCTTATCGGTATCTAATATTCTATACGATTATATATATAATCGTAATATATATTCTTTAATTATTTTTAAAAAATATAATAATATTATTTATAATTCATTACGAAATTATAACCATTTAAAGAGGGTTTAAAAGAGGTTTAGATTTCGTAACGAGTTAAAAATAATATAAATCAAATAATTTAGAATTTTATTTTATTTAATAAGTTTAAAATATTATTTAATTATTTTTAAAAGAATATAATAATATTATTTATAACTCGTTACGAAATTATAATCAATTAAAGAGGGTTTAAAAGAGGTTTAGATTTCGTAACGAATAGATTATAATATAAATTAAATCTTTAAAAATATTTTTTTAATTAATAAGTTTAAAATATTATTTAAAAATTTTTAAAAATATAATAATATTATTTATAACTCGTTACGAAATTATAATCATTTAGAGAGGGTTTAAAAGAGGTTTAGATTTCGTAACGAGTTGAAAATAGTATTAATTAAATAATTTAGAATTTAATTTTATTTAATAATTTTATCCGTGCAAGGTTATAACCTAGTATTCCCAGCTAATAACCCAACCAAAACCCTGAATGAAAACAACTACTACTGAAGTAAGTGCAAGATACTATGTGTGGCCTGAGTAGAGGCTTTACATGGTTCGTCGAAGTGCGAAGTGAAGTCGTATCGTTAATGTGGTGGGTGCATAAAAGCCTTCGAATTTATCGAAAGTGAGTGGCTTCACATGATGTAGGTGTAGAATAGGCAAAAAAGAGATCTGCATGAAGAAGAGACGTCACATTAAAAGCTCAATTAAATGCCCTGATACGTCGGGTATAAGTGCTGTTGCCAAGTAGAAACTCTCCTCTGACACTTCCTCCCAGCTCCAATCCAACCCAAATTACGGCCTCCTATCACCAACTTCACGCACTACTAAAGCTTATCGCATACCCACGAAAGAACAACAGAAAAAAATCCCGCCAAAAACATCCAACTGAACACAAGCTAATCCGCAACCCTCGCTCCGCTTAAGCTTCGCTCCCCCCTTTTATTCTTCGACGCGAAATATATCATTTATCAATACAGTAAAGATATGAGGCCATATTACTTCTTTGCCCTGTCCTAGAAGTCCATTTAAAATAGCAAGCGATGAGGTTATACAAAAACGGGATTATGATGAAAAACACAACCGCAGCCGGTCTGATGAGGCTTTTTAAGATGCAGTGTCACTTTTTGAGGAAGCGTCATAGCGATTCCATTGCCGGTTATCCCTTTAGATTTTCTTTGACCTGCTAGGATATGTTGTGTAGTTGAGCTTCGACTCCGATGAGGTGAGGATGGCGAGGGTATGCTGGCATGCTGCCGAAAGGAGAAGTGCTGTTGAAATAATTAATCTCAGGGGTTAAGCGAGGAGTCAACAGAAAGATATCCCTTTGTGGGTCTGCCACTCATTTGAAAAACAGAACTCTATGCAAAGACTTTCTTGAATTTGTGCCAATTACTGCTAGCAAGCATCTTTGGGCCCTTGTAACACAGTCCTCGAATTGTTTTTCTGGTTTGCTAATTCTTGTCCTAAGTTCCAACTTGTTTTTATGCTCCGAATTTTCTGGGGCAACGTCTGATTAGCTAGAGGAACATGGTATTTGGAGAAAGAATTTAATGCAAAGCTATTTGTAAATCGACAAGTTTATTGGGTCGCAGCGGTAGCATATACCCAAATTCCAAGAATAGGATTTAGGTTTCCGGTATCTTGTAGGTTTCTTGGCCTTGAGATACTTTGCCATACTAAGCTGAGCTCCACTCGTAGCCTGTCAAACCATCTGCCTATTTAAACACATCACCCTTCCATAGTACCTCCTGCATGAAACGGGAGGCAGTGACAATATAACACTCACACTCCTTTTTCTTTTCTTGCGGAGAAAGTTCTGAATGGTACCAGGTCTGGGAGGTTTGGGCTGCTTGGATGAAGCAGGAATGGGTGGACTGGGTTGAATTCGTTGGATCCCTCGTATTTCTGGTTGTAACAGCGATTATGAACTTCAGGCTAGGGAACAGTTTTGTCCTTCCCGGATTGAACGTTCACCGCCCGAAGGATACTAGTGGAGCGAGCACGTAAAGAATGAATAGAAAGGTGAAGGAAAGGAGTAAGTAAGCCGAATCCCAACAACTAATTATTGGTTTCATTCCAGAATTCGTAGCAGAGCGGGAGTATGACGAAGTTATGAAAAGTTGCTACCGAAACCCACTTCACTACCATCACTTCCCATTTCCACGCTCAAAGTTCATCATCCCCTCCCATCCTCCTATTCCACGAAACTCACCTGCGACACGGTCTCCAATCATCCACTTTTTGGAACTACAGTAAACACCTCAAGATTATCAATCTTTTTACTACAACATTCGCTTTCCTGAGCTCTATCCTATTTGGCAAACACTGGTACTCCTTCGCAGTCTAGGATCGAGGTGGGTTTATATACTTCTATGTGCTGATTAGGGGAGGAAGGAAAAATTGAATGGTAGATTTGTATGATGAGGTAAAGGACTCCGATATCGAGAAACTTGCTAAGTCCGTGCGTAACCCCACCCCCCTTTTCCCCAACCCCTGGCCTAAACAACTTGAAAGAAGGCCTCCACACATTCCCTTCCACAAAGTCTCCCCCAACTCAATCCGTGAAAAAAAGTAACAGTACTAGTGCTCGCTACCATATATAACACCATATATCTAATATTTAGCAATTTATCGTCTCACCAGCAATTTCGTGCGAAGACACTCGAAAGTACGCCACGTTATCTAGCTATTTCCCTTTACCAAAGAAGTAATGAGAGCAGGGCTTGGTATAAAATTCCAGCGGAGGGTAGGGTATGTTGAGGTATTTCGACAGGGCCGGGTGAAAATTTTGGAGGGCAGGTGACGAGGACTTGCTACCGAAAACAAAGTCACTCCCACCACTCACAATCCTCAAAACCACCACCAATCCATGAAAAATCTTAAGCTTAGAAGCCCTTTCCGCCTACAGCTCATCCTTTAAATAAATCATGAATAAGACGACTTCAAACCTGGTTACTCTATGCACGAAAACAACCACTTTCCTATATTCTCTTCGTTAACCCTGAGGTTCTGTCACTGCTGTTGTTGTCTTTTCAAATTATGGGAATAAGGTGGGTTTATATACTTCTATAGATTGGCGGAGAAGTGAGAAGTAGGGGGAACATGGATAGGCGAGAAAAGTCGAGAGAGACGGGAAATTGAAGAAATAGAAGGATGGAAGAGAGAAATTATTGGGGGTACTGTATGGCAATAGAGCATCTGATATCTGAGACAGTAACAAAAATTATTGTGCAAATAGAAATGTAAAAGATAATCAAAATACTCCGGAAGAATCCCGACGTATCGCAAACAAAAATCATCTGGAGTTGATCTATGGGATGACTCTGATGCCGTGGCCACCCAATCAAATTAAATCAATGCAAAGTCAAAAAAATCGCAGCATAAGTTTCGAAACGCATTCGGCTGGTCTGGACTTTTTGGAGGCCATCTCTCACAGCTCGTATGGAATCCGATATGGATGTAAGTTTCAACCGGTCGCGAAATTCAATCACCTCAGATGCTGGTTCTCACGAGTTTGCCAGTATTACTGTATATGAATCTGGGAGGTATGAAAATGATTGCGGTGCTAGAAATCTGTAGGAAAGGCAGGGTAGGGTGAGGAAATGTTGTCACCGAAAATCAAGTCACTCCCAATTTCCTCCTCACACAGCACTCCCAACTTAATCTCTCAACTCCAAAAACCAAATTATAGCAAGTTAAGAAAAATCTATATTCCTCAATGATGTGATATATCCTCCTCTTTGATAAGTAGTATCACCTCCGGGCCTATCTCCACCACTGTATTGTTGAGAAGTGTTGAGAACTTTCCTATGGTTTCCCAAGTCATTCTGTTTGAAAGTGTTCTTATTGTAGAGATGATGTCGGAGTGCGATATTAGGGAAAGTTCAGTTCTCTAGGTCCAGGGGGGGTTAACGACTTGCATATTTAGAAAGCCTCTCTTATCTTACCGGGGCGGATTCTCTTTTTCACCTAAGTACGATATTTGGAATTTGGGAGTCGTTTCTGCTCATTACACCTATGATAGCTTGTGGCTCTCGATTCTCGAACGTAGAATAACAAACCCAATATTCAGAAACAATGTCGGGCACATGGTAAAAAGTACCATGGTACTCTATAATACCAACCATTCGGTACCAACCATATAGAATCTTATATGATATAGTACCAACCATTTTATACTTAATGGTACCATGGAATTCTATATGGTAAGTACCTAAATATATAAATATAACTATTCCCAGTTTTAGAATCGTCTCACTGTCACTCTTATCACCTTTCGTTCCCAAAATACTGGACATCAAATTAGACTTTTTAATAGCTTAAGTTCAGCTTCGTCTTCTTCCCTTTACCCTACGGTAGCATAGTGAAATTATAATTGTAGATAATACAATAATAAATTGTATAAACATATTTAAATTATAGAAACTATAATAATACGTGGCATATTCGAGAGCAAAGCAATACTAATTTATGCACCTCGGGAAGAAGAGCGCGGAGACAAAAGTTATTAGGCTCGTTTCCGCTTCTCATTTCCCGTGCAGGTTACACACCACCCAAATTACTACTGTAAGATATATAAGCGAGAAACGTAGTCCGTGCGCGCTCCCATTCGCGTTTGTTTGTTTACCTTCCATTCTACCTTAGAGGTTTTTC
Organism: Hymenotorrendiella dingleyae; assembly: GCA_003988905.1. NCBI lineage: Eukaryota > Fungi > Ascomycota > Leotiomycetes > Helotiales > Helotiaceae > Hymenotorrendiella > Hymenotorrendiella dingleyae. Next base: position 6,282 of record QYAP01000661.1, read on the forward strand.
CTCTTCTTCTTCCACACCACAACACCACACTCTAGGAACACCACCTATCAGGACTACCAGGACCGCCAGGAACGTTAGGACTACCAGGAACGCCAGGACTACCAGAAATACCAGGACCACCAGAACCACAAGACCACTAGATCACAAGTTAATACGTATACTCTCCTTCTCTCCCTCTCCCTCTCCCTTCGTACTAACCACGAATTAGGAATGAAACGCACACGAAGCACAAAACTATGAAGCTACGAAGTTGCGAACTACAAACTACGAACCTCGAACAATAAATACAGGAAATATAAGGGCACAGGAATGCAAGATAGGAGAGGAGGTGGGAATACCTTCATTTTGGTTGGTAGGCGAGAAGGTAGAAGATGGAATGGAAGATAGAATGAAAGATAGGAATAGAAGTGGGAGTGGAAGTGGGAGTAATTATTATTATAGTTTTAATTAATCAATTTTTATTATAGAAGTATAGAAAACAATAAAAATTAGGCAATATGAACACCTTAAAAATGGACACAATTATAATTATTTCAAATAGTAAATAATTGGGATTCTACAATAAAATATTATTGCATATTCTACAATTATTATTGCTCCCATGCTACCGTAGGGTTAACTCAATACTCACACACGCCATAACCAAAATACCCCATCCGTGAGAGTTCGTATCCATAATCCATCTGTCTTTTGGTGGAAGTTTGGCACTTGTTCGGGGGAGGCTTGATGCAATTACGCGGAAATTATATAGATTCTTTGAGTGCTCAACAATAACCGTATTTCTTCTAATGCGTTTCTCAACCCAAGTAGCCAGGGTATTAATGCCCCAACATGGTATTCCCAAATACCAAAACAGCCTTCCCGCGACTTCCTGTCTTGTAGATATACCATTCGATATACCCTTCCCAATCCCAAGTAGAAGTTGGGCTTATATATCCTCATTCTCCTAGCCATCCATCAGTAAATCCTCTGCCGAGGAAAGAGCAGGCAAAACCACAACCACAATTATCAACCCATCCATCCGCACCTTACTTCTCCTCCCCCCCACTAACCACCTCCACTCCAACTCCCCCCATTTAAATCTCAAAATCTTCCCCCAACATCAACTTCGCTATAATGAATACACGTGCCATGATCCATATTGTTTTACGGGGGTACTGGAGGTGAATCAATATGAGGATTTATAAAGATAAAGATTGGTAAAGATCATCAATACAAGAAGTGGCAGCTAAGTCTGGGTAAGATAGTAGTAAAGAAATTGAGAGGGAGTGAAGAAAAAAGTGTTGTTACCGAAAATCAAGTCACCCCCAGCACCTTCCCCTCCCCTCCATTTTCTCCATCTTCCATATACTCTCCCACCTTACACTAAAAATCCTTCATCACTTCTTCTTTGAGCCCTCCACAGCCCCCTCCCAAAACCAGGACGTGAAACGGCAGTGTAACTCTTCCCCATGATGTGAATGTTTTAGTGTAAGCCGGCTTTATTGATATCTTTCAGATTTGAAAGTAAGGTAAGTTTATATACCCACGCTCATTGAAGTATGATGTCCCATTAGAACTACAATATCAGGATTCAGGTACTATATCCCAACTTCCAACTGCTAATGCTATACATTCCGCTTCTTTAGCATAAAGCAGGATACAAACCCAGGCCCAATTCTCTGTGGAATGGATCTCAAAGCAGGAGATTTGTTGCAATTCCTTCCAAGGACCTGATACTGTATAATTGACCTTGATAGGGGGGATGGGGGTTGCATTCGGATTATCGTAGTATCGTATTACATTTCATCTTCCCTAAGTCTATGGAAATAATTCACGAAATCCATCATATAAAAAAACGTAATCAAAATCTCGACAATACTAACAACGAACACGGAGAGATTCATTCATGAGGCCAAATACGTCGGTCGAGCTATCGGTTAGTATTCCTCTTCAACACTTTACATTTATTGACGGATCGAAGGGCTAGGGGTGCATCGATGACAATGTATCATTAGAAAGTGCAAGTAGAAGGAGGATTTATTGAAGTCAGAGGAAGGAGATTGAGTTGCTGTCGAAAATAAAGTCACTCCCATCCCGCATCGTCAACTTAAACACTTATCAAAAAGTCCACCATCCAACATCTCATATGCAAAAGTTCTTTGCTTATATCTCACTTGAAAAATCCACAACAAAGAAACTACAAATCTAATACTCGAAGTCGTCCCCTATCTTCTTCTACCCGCATGGCTTTTTCTTCAAGTTCTACGCGGGGTGCAACTTCATAACACCCCCGTAACTACCTACATTTATACCCCCCCCCCCAAAAAAAAGAATTATACCCCCCCTTACTAGCCTCTCGACTCTCTCCTTCCATTTATCCACGACAAAGGGGAGATATAAATATATTCACTTTCCTACCCAGTGTGTTTCACTGGCACGATAAGGAAATACCAAGCAAACAAGAAGTCGCCGTGAGACGGATGGTTTTATGGGTGTAGAAAATAAAGGAGAGGATGAGCTGGAGATGGAAGTGAGAAGGAAGAAGGGTGGGGGTGAATCTGGGGTTGGAATGGGTTGATGTAGGCGGTGGGGGTTGTTACTGAAATTGGATACACTCCCATCTTCTCACCCCCCTTCTTTCTTACCCCTCCCTTTCACCCCCAACCCCCCAAAAACCTACCACTCCCTCCCATTCCATAAAATCCGTCTGTGAATCTATTCAAAATAGCAAAACCATCCAGATGATTTGCTGGATCTGTTCTTTTCCTAACCTTTGGAAAGTCGTTGAGATGGTTTTCAGGTGGGTTTATATAAGATTGGTAGCGAAAAGGGTAGGGTGAGTAAGATGGGGTGGGGGAGGGAGATGAGGCGGGGGAAAGAGAGGAGAGGGGAGGGGGAGGATGGGTTTTCGACTTGGATATAGTAAAAAGGAGCGAAGACTTTGAAGTTTAGGAAATGGGAAAGGGAGTACTAAGTTACGCATCACCGCCTATAAAAGATCACAATACTACTTCGAGAAGTATCGTTCGAAAATGGTTATGCCAGAAGAAAACATGTATCGTTTGAGGTTGTTGGTGGGGATGACGATAGAAAGGTCGCTGCCTCTAGAAGATTCTCACAGCAAAGTCCTAGAAGCACAGAGAATTTTAGATGAGATTATCTTAATGTTAGAAAGGATAGGAAAGCGAGAAGTTTTGTTACCGAAAACAAATTCACTGCCAACAACTCTCCTCCCATCCTCCTTCTCAAACATGAAACCCCCCCGGGGCATATTCAAGTCTAGGAATACGTCTCCCTTCCTATATAACGGAAGAGAATTCTCAGCGCATCCTCAATCCAATTTCCTTTGACTCCCGTTCACAAATACTTTATATCCTCTTCTATACTCTCAAGACGACCCAGTGTTTTTGGAACCGGGCCAAAACAATTCTGAGAGAAAGAGTGTAAACTCACAGCCTCAACGTCCAACCCGGCAAGCAGGATCAACAGGACGAGTTCCCCTCCACAACACATGTGGGATTTGTAGAAAACCGTTGGAATAGATTGCTGATATCTCTTAGCTTTAGGATCGTGATGAGTTTATATACTAAAACTTCTGAAATTAAGCGAGGGAGAAGGGGGAAGGTGTGCTCAGAGTGAGAGATCTTTAAATTTCAAATACGAAACGCTTTGTCTACGCTATGTTATGCGAACCTAGCACTACAGACCGCCATCCTATTTCCCCGAGTAAACCTGATCCCGCTACCCAGACTCCCTGCCCAAATCCCCTTTCGTGTTCGCGTAAACCTTGCCAAACCAGCTGAACATTCCAACTAGGTATTACAAATCCCGTATATACCACAAGCAGTCAACCCCCTTTCTGTCACTCCCCCATCTCCTCCAACTCTCGCTCCTTTGCCTTCAACGCCTCTCTCATCTTCTCCGCCTCCCTTTGCAACATCTCCCTTCTTTCTAATTTGGCACGGTCGTTTTCGCTTTGTTGACTGGTTGCAGGACTAGGCGCAGAAGGGTAATTAGGACTATGAACAGCAGGATATCTGCCGGGACTGCGACCTCCACTGGCGTTGGGATCTGGGTATTCTGAACTTCCAGGGTTGAGAATGGATTTGATGGAGGATAAGCGTTTTGGCTGCGTGTTATTTAGCTCTGTATTTGACGCATTTTGCTCTTCCATGTCCGCCGCAGAGTAAGAACGTTTGTTGGAGGGCGAGAGGAAATTATTGGGGGATAGGGACACGCCGCTTTGTGTTGGCGAGGGGTAGGATGTCATGGGCGGTAACCTATTTTCATTACTTAGTGATTCTCGGTTATTGCCCTGAGAATTTGACGAGGATGCGTAGGCCGTGAGATCTGTAGGCGGGAGCTGTCCATTTTGCCCACGCCCTGCTGGTGGTTGAGGCAATTGACTTCTCGGCTCCTCGCGATTTCGAAATCCCAAATTTATCGATCCATCCGGATTCGTGCTTCCACGCAGATCTGGACTCTCAGGCGATGGTCGGTCTGATTCTGGAGATTCCATACTCGCAACGTCTGCCCCAGCCGCCGCTTGAGCCGCGGGAATAACTCGCTTTCGCCGCTTTATGACCGATTTCTTCATAGTTACTGGGCGGTGGACACCATGCAGTTTGTAGTATAGTCCTGTGATGAAAATTAGCGCTGACTATTGTTATCTACTTATTATTACGTACCACAAGCATTGCAGATCGTATGTCCGCTTTCATCCCGCCTCCATAGTGGGGTGATGGTGGTCCCACAATTCTGGCATGCTACGACCACCGTCGTACTTTGATGTTGGAGAGTGAGAGATGCAACATCAATAGGTGATGGTGCATCAGTAGGTTGGTCGTTCTGTGTCTGATTGGCAGACTTTTTATCCTGGGAAACGGTGAGGTGTGCGCTTTTCGACACCCTGTTGTTGAAGGCTGGGCAACCACTACATCCCTCAGCTCCTCCAGTTCCATTGCACTTTCCACCACCAGGACAAGATCCAACTGAAGTATGATCTGCTTCCACGTATGTTGCCCCTGCTGCAGTATGGGAATTCGACCCGCATCTTCCAGGTGACAGTCTTGGCTCCGGTGTGCTTTGTGATGATGGCGCGACAACTGATGGAGGTCGTTTTAAATTTGTAGGTCTGGAAGCATTTCGTGCTTTGAGATAAAGGCCGCATGCATTGCATATAGTAGCTCCTTGGGGTGACCGTCTCCAAAGAGGAGTTCTACTTGTCCCACAATTACTATTTCTTATCAGCAGAGCCCCAATTAATCGAGAGCCAAACCTTACCTGCAGACTTGTCCGATTGGAACAGAATCTGAATTCGGTGGGTTGGAGGGCGCGTATGTTTGTGAGGTTTCCCGTTGACTTCTCTCTAAAGAATTTGATCTCGAAGCAATTTCTTGCAGCCGATCCATCGAGGGACTTGATGACTCTGGGGTTGGTGCATCATAAGCTGGAGAGCGGCTAGCCCGCAAACTTTGCTGCTCGTAATCTTGAGGGTCTACTCTTGTTCCCTGAGAGTGACCTATCAACTGTCGAGCAAGCTCAATATCCTCTTTTGATGGTTCTCTTGATGGAAGAGCAGACCTGAGTGGTATGGCCCCATCCTTGCGTTGCTGTTGTGGAGATGGAGATCTTGTACTGCTCGTACCACGAAATGGGTGATCCGACATATTTTCAGCCGCTGAATATGGACTGTACGCACAGCACATAGATGATGAGGTGTCGGCTGGGGTATCAAGTCGCAGATGATGATTGTTGGCGAATTGCATCGAGTATGACTAAAGCAGAAAGTAATGTTTCCAAGGCAGATACCAAGGTAATCACCTTGTTTCTAATAGGACAACACACAAAGTTCTCGGGTAGAAATCTAATTATGGTGAATTGATACGGATTTCAAACCAAAGAAGCGCCCAATCCCGCGTTTGTTTGATGGCACAGGTGAAAATGGCGGCAGAAGAAGACAAGTTCAAGCCTGCTAAATGGTATATGGATGAGTTGGTAAGCAGGAAGGTTTTGTTTGCCGGTGAGATACCCGGAGTGCGTACAACGATCTGCAATAGAAGGAAGTTGTCGTCGGCGAAGGACGCACGAGTGCAGAACAACGAATGCCTCTGGGGAACTGTGTGACGACGATATTAGACTATCAGAGATAATCAATTCGATGAGATGTCGATAGAGAAGCTTACGACCATTTATGCAGCAAGCGGTAATAATGCAATAAGGTTCCTGTAGCTCTGATTTGTTGAAGTGTTTGTTTGGTGACCGTTTCTCTGCCAAGACAAATTCCTGGAATCTCAGGATCCGTAGACTTTCGACGTAAGGGTGTTAGTAATCTGGAAAAAGGTTTTAAGCTTCGAGCTTCACTTTGGGGACAACTGGGCGAACGAGAAATTATAGAATAACGTCTCCAGCTGTGTCACAGCAACACAACGTGGTTCTTCTTGGGTGGTGCCGCTTTACGATCCTTGAAGTCGCCCGGAAGGACGTCTGAAAAGTACGAGTTGAAAGACGTGGTTCTGGTGCGATAGGCCTGGTCGGAAAGAACTGAGGCAAGATTTAGAGTGGCGAACAAGTTCCGATGGATGGGATATCGCTGTACTCTGCTTTGAGAGACAGGTGACACTGCCAAGATCTCCGATGGCCGTTGAGAGTTCTGCTCCAGAAGATGATGGAGATATTACGAAGCCCTTGCTGTGGTAGATGATGAGAATGGTTTTGGTGGTGGTGTTAATCCGGGGAACAGATGATAGGAGGTAAGGTGATGTGATGTAGGCAGGTCCCAAACCCTGGTCAAGCTGAAGCTGTCCCTCCCTCTCCCTCTCGTCCACTCCTTTCTCTTCCTTTCCCCTCCTTCACTCCACCTCCTGCTACAGTTCGTCTTGGGATCTCGATGGCGGGGGCCAAATGCAATACGAGCAGTCCAGTGACCAGGAGACAACGCCAGTGAAGTTCTCTGTAGAATGAGAAAGTTGCAAAGTTGCGGCTGAGAGACCGGCAACGTCGCTGTGTTCGTACTCCGGGAAGTGTAATCGAGTAGACGAGTAGATTGGCTTGGATGGTTCGGCCGATGGAACACTAGTGGTGGGTGTTCCGTGTTCCTGGGCCGAGTCTCTTATTTTCCCTCTTTCTACTTGGGCGTGCAGTGCGGTGGAACAGTGTCACGGTAGATGCGGTCAATCGCCGTCGTCCAGATTTCCTTCAGCGCCTCCCGCCTCTCAACACATCCAGCCAAGTGCAGGGTACATGGGAGTAATAGTGGGGCCGCTGACAATTGCAAGCGAAGCGATTGGCCCAAGATGCGCGCTAGGCCGGCATATCTCTACGACCGACCTATCGAATTTTGAAATATATTTCTCTGCCACATTTTTGCACATTCTACCAGGCGACCTCAACGCACCGCCTAAAGACGATGACGGAAAGGGGCGAAGCCGACGAGCGCAGCGCCGACGAGGGTCTCGCGATCGGAACCACCCATCTTTCACAATCTTCCAGCAACAGCGGTGCATCCATCACATTATGGTCCCTACTCGAGTACTCGTACGTACCTGTTGCAACATGCAGCGCTCGATGCACCCAAGTTGCTTTCTAGCAACCTGAGCTCACCGCGACAAAGGCCTTACCTCGGCACTTGGATGCCTTCCTCTGTCGGCGACGTCGAATTCTCGGTCTTTTGACGCTTCTGCCAGTGCCGATGCTGAGGATTATGGAATCAATGCATCTTATTCTCAGAGTACCGTTGCCTACCCGGTAGCCTATCGGATATTGTTCGCCCCATGGTAACGCCCTTTTCCACAGCTCTTAAGTTGCCGTATTGAGACGAATTCTAGTGGTTGTCGAAACCTCCTGCCAAGAACGAGGCTGACATACAGCATCAGCAAACTTCTGTTCCTGCTCCTGCGGGGATTCCGAAAGCAACGATTGCAGGGTATCTCGCGTCCAAACTATCCACTTTAGGCGATGAAGCTGTCCCATTTTGAGGCTTAAGTAAGCAAAATGCTCTGAAATTCAGAGGGGCTGCAAGGCAGCAGGATCCTGAAAAATGCCAAGACTGGGTGGGGATGGAGGTTATTTCAACTTCACCGCTATTGTTTCTATCGCCTTCTCCTTGTTAATTTGTTCGGCGCGTCGCTTCCACGCTCGCAATCTATGGGATTATTATCTTCTTGCTGCGAACCTGTTTTTACCCTCTTTTTAATTTTTGTTTTGGTCTTAGCGCTCACCTCTCGTAAATTTACTTGATTAAGTAAATGCTCAGTCAATGTTGGCCTGTTCGCATAGGCGCCACGCAACATAATATGCATACTACGTCCATGGAAGAGCTAGCGATGGATATGCATCCAGAGGACGATCTCTGTGCAAAGAACAAATGGCATGTTATGAAGATCTGCTGTTATTCGGGAAGCCACTTCCGTATAGGCTATCTTCCCTATGCTCTTGTACTGTTGAATAGTAATCAGTGCCAATCCATACTATGCCTCGTTTCCGTCTACAAGATACCTACACCTTATACTCCCAATTTGGGGTGCTAGAGGACCTCAACGGCTGACATACGTGTGAAATGCGTATGTAAAGTGCACACGCTGCATTCTATGCGCAGTGAAGTTCAAGGGACATCCGATGCTTATGGGTATCGCGAATCAAGTCGTGGACCACGTACTCACGTTGCACACGAGAGCTGCCGATTTCGCTAGCCGAAGATCAAAAACACACTTAGTGAGTGTAAGCGAACAGTTTGAGCCTTTTGGAAGCATTCGAAATCGAGCATGGCATGCGTGCTGCACTTACGTTGAGGATGCGCAATGGGAACATATTTCCTCCGATCCTCGGCAAATGCCATCATCCAAAGCTCGGAACCGAGTGGCTATGACAATATCGCGCAATTTTATCCTCGCATCTTACTTCCCTATATTTGTTTCCCCTTACGTTCTACTATTCAGCCAAATACTCACCTCTACCTTTTTAACATCACGTTTTCGCCTTGTCACCTTGTACTTTTGTTGCAAATCGCAACTTTTGCCGAACCCGAGGCAGGATCGGGTGCCTCACTTGACCATCGGCACCGTTTCAATTCCCAAAAGAAAATTGCGATGTGCAACAAAGTCGTTCCTGCATATGTTTTCCCTATAGGAGGATTCTGTTGGGTTCGACTTTTGATACGAGTCGAACGCGGAAACAATGGTTACTGGTACGGGAAATTCCCACTCCCCTTTCCCCACCCTCTGAAGGGTTGAGTTACTTTGTTACCGAGGGAGTGTCTTCCCTTCCAGTTCTGTGGAATCCACAATGGATTAACGAAACGTCGCGTATATATGTGTCAAACTCCATCTTTTCTCGTTTAAGGGCATTCAAATTGCTGGAAGGAGATGAAATAGCGGCTAGGTGATTCACGACGTGAGGTCCCTTTGGTTGCACGACCACGTGACTGACCACTTAAGTTCCAGCAATACATCCGTGCCTGGATGTGAGAATTAAATCAGTTATTATCTATCATATTGCTCGGTCCAATAAATGCTCTTGGCTTATTCCCAAAACCACTGAAGAATCAAAGCAGTTCGGTACAAATATTTCATTTACCGCAAGGTTCACCCAGGGCATTACTATCCACGAGTTAGACTAGCACGTATGTCTCCGAAAGGGTCTTGTTATCTTGGGTCTTTGAAGAAATCGATCAAAAGGATCGCAAGTCCAAGTAATAAGACCAGTTTACCAAGATTGAGCCTACGGGAATCACGATACTTCGTGTTGGATCTGATAGTGATCAAGTCATGTGAACCCGACACATCTACCTCTCTTGTCGAGGGGTAGCGAATTGCGGGGTAAACCCATATGCTTTGTTCCCACCTGGGCAGATGCGATGGGTGACACAAAGCTACGTACCTATGGAATGCGGGGTAAGAAGCTCTTCCAGAATCCTATCCACCTCTCAATCCAATCTTCAACTTGCAGTCGACTTCAATTAATGACATCTAAGCTCGACTCTATCCAGCATAAGTCCGCTACCACCATCACTTTCCGATAACCTGCCAGTGCTGGCAGCAACAACTTTATTAAAAATGGCACGATACGTAACCTACAACGAAGGCCAAGAAGCAAAGCATCTCCACCTCGGAAACCTCGTCCACGATTTCGAACATCCGAATGCCCTCGAGCCTTACGTGGAGACAGCATATACCGAGTGAGTATATCATAAACGGACAACCGTATGCTACAAGGTAGAGTAAGCTGATGCACAATCCCAGCATAGCAGAACCTACACCAGCTTGGGCCCGGTCACTCGCTCTGGAGAACTATGCCTTGACACTCGGAAAAGGCGCTGCAGACGACGAGGACGAAGAGGTGTTTTCTGATGAAGAAGACTCGGACGAGGATGATGATGAGACGCCACATCGATATCGGGTTGTTGCTGCTGCGAAGACTATGAATTTGGAAATCAAAGAGTATATTTCTCCTCCCCTCAAACCCCATAGATAACTAACACATCTCCCTCCCCATAGCCCCGAAAAATTCTTCACCACAACAACCCTCACCTCTCCCCCCGCCAGAAAATGGCTTACCGCCCGGCTCTCCGCCTCCACATCCCTCTCCCTCAAACCCTCCCCTCCCCCGTCCCCCCAAATCTGGATGTGCACAGGTCTCATCCTCATGACCCACGCAACATGGACCTCCCTCTCGACCCCCTCGCACACCTTCATCCCGGGCGAAACCGCCCCCTTCAACCCCACCTCCATCAGCACCTTACGGCGCCTCTCAGTCTCGGAAAACGTATCCCCAGTCTTCAACCTGAATGCCAACTCTGCTATCCCTACTAGCACCCCTTCACCAACGAGTGCAATCCCTGGAGTCGTCATTCACGAGACTGGAAAATACCCGGGTCTTAGGGGTTGGGCGGCACGTTGGGAGAGGATTGAGGTTAAGGTGCTGCCCGCTAGTAAGTGGCAGGAGGGGGTGGGTGGGTTTTTGAAGTTGAAGAGGACGGCGAGGGAGGTGCCGTTGCAGTTTGCGGCTGTGAGGACGGCGAGGGAGGGGGAGGTTAGGGATGATGGGGAGGAAGGGGTGGGGGAGTGGGATGAGGAGTTTTGGGATGAGTTTTTGGATTTGGCGGAGGAGTGTACCTAGTAAGTTTGGCAAGTGTGATGGGGTTTGGGGTTTAGGGGAATTTGTAGGTATGATGGCTGGTGTGAAGGTTAGGGAAGCGAGCGCTTCTTAATAGTATGAATTTGAAAACCTGGGTACTGGCTTTGGGGTTTGGATGAAAGGTATCGGTCGCTGGATCTCTCGATAAGTGCGCAGACAACACATCAGTCTCTTCTTGAATAGCGTTGTATCTTATTCTCAAATTTAATGTCTCTTACGAATGTTCAGAAAACGACTTTACCTTATCACGCGCTAGTATACCAATTGGGAAACACGAGTACGGCACTCCGATAATCTAAGAGTGTCGTCCAACCTGAGTTTCACTGTTAGAGATCATATTTGGCAGGAGTAATCAAAAGAAAGGAAGAACCGCGAATATGAGTGGAGTAAAATCTGGCAATCGCGGGATACACCTGGTCCTGAAGTCTTGAGTGAGTCAGACAAATTATATCAGGTTAAGCTTGCGAAGCTCAGGGCAAGTACAAAAGGTCACGAAATGCGCTGTTGGGAGGAAGATATAACCCCTTCCTCACACTCCTTACTCACATCTTCCACGATATCTCAAGCTATTTCATCTCTCTAAAAGCGCAGCGTGTATTAATAAATCTTACATTACCGCATTCCATTGCAATCCCGTCTCAAGCATTCCCTTGACGCCTCTCTAAACAACCGGCGAATTCTCATCAAGCTTAACCCCAAACTGCGTCGTCGCCATGCCATAACTCGACCTCACAGCCTCACTAGCATAAACCCTCATCTCCTTCTCATACTCCGCAGTAACCCCCTCCTTAAAGCCCCCCGCCTCAACAATCAACCTCCCAAGGAGTGCAGAATCTTGGACCGCGGTGTTGGCACCGATTCCACCAGCTGGCGTCATGGAGTGTGCTGCGTCTCCGATGACTGTTACACGGGGTACGTTTTCCCACTCTGGGACACCAGACGGTGTGGAGCAGGTGATTTTCCAGAATGCTGCTTCGGCCTCAATCATTTCTTCGAAGAGTGGTCGTAGACGGGGATGCCATTTCGCGGTTAGTGCTTTTGCGATATCAGCTGCTTCCTTGCCGACGATGGAATAGTTATCGTTCGGTGCTTTAATCACACCCGGCTGTCCACCCATCGTCCATCCAAACTGGATATCGGGGTTATCCATATCGCCGGCCCTCAAATTCGTGATGGTGAAAACGCTGCCACCAGGATTCGATTCATCCGTCATTCTCCAAACGCCTTCCCCAAGACCTTTGAACGCAGTCGTTGAAGCTTGTCCATGAATCCCTCTCGCGCCGGTATCATACGTCTTCAACTTCCCCTGCGAGACCTGTTTCGCGACCTTAGAGTAGATACCCTCACCACCAACCAGCATCTCCCCCTCATCAGACTTACTCCCATCCGCAAAAACCGCCCGGACCCCAGAATCCGTCAACTCATACCCGGTGACATTATGCGACCACTTCACATGCGGTTCAATCCCCTTCAAAAACAATTTCCGCATCTCCCCCCTCGCAATCCCGACGATTTTCCCATCTCGACTGGCAAGACCAGTTTTGGCCTCTAGATCCGGCGTCTTCACTTTCTTCGGGAATCCCGCAGTCGCCGGCCCATCAAAGTCGATTTCCTCGCCCGTGATGGCGTCGATGGCAGCAAACCCACTTCCTCCTGTCTTGCCGCACGTGTCCCAGAAGGTTTTCCAATCCTCCGGGCTCAGCACGGATTCGATGGCGTCTAATCCTTTGTCGGAGAGTCGTAATCGGTAGCCCTGAGCGCGGAAGGAGATGGAGGCGTCGCGCTCGAAGACTTGGAAGGGGATTGAGGCGCGTCGGAGGGATTGAGCGAGCAGGAGAGAGGCGAGTCCCGAGCCGGAGATGAGGATTGGCTTTCGGGTTGGCATGGTTGAGTACCGGTAGGGCTGAAAACTGGGTTTGAGGATGGGATACGAGTACGAGGAGAAGGTGGAGGTATTGAGAGCCTTGAACTTGACGAGATTTCTAGGTTGCATAAGAGCGAGCGCTTTATTTCCTTTCCTTCACTTTCAGCTCCGTTCCTTCTTTATCTTTATATGAGCGGTGCTGGTGCTGGTGTTACTCAATGGACCCCTGCATTCGCCTATTTTCTCGCGTAGGAAAATCCCGATGTCCGTTGTCTGATTTCTAATCCTCGGAAACTTTTCTTACAAAGCCTGAAGCAGCAAGCAACACGTTTTAACTGATCTTGTAGGCATCCTTATCTGATTACAATTACGAGGGGATGTTCCGACCCCGACGACTGGGTGCGCGGGGGTTTGAAGATGCCGTGCCAACCGCTTGAAGTCGGGTGGAACAGAATGGCGCTTTGGTGGTTCAAAATTCGGGAGTCAAGTGCGTCCGGGTCTAGTGATTGGTTTCTGATGACTAATCTCACCCCCCCTCCCCCATAGACGACGAGTGTAATAGGAACACTTCAAAATTACGAAGCATCCTCCAGCAAAAGATTAATTTGGGTAACACAGGAATTTTTGTCTGCGTGCATGGTACTCTTTTCAACCAAATTTTGATATGCTTTTTTTAAAAATTCAGAGGTAGTTCTCCTATTTCGAGGAATTCTTATTACTGTCTTCGGGAGGTACGTTACAAATATATCATGCGACCAGGCCTCGTTTTCTTGTACAGCTCCGAATTCAATACTTTCGACATACACGCCAATTTCCTGGGTTTTTCTCCGAAAAAGCAACGTCGTATTTTTCACCTACCTTTCGCTAGATATGTAGTTTTGGCCACAATGCGAGAGATGCGGTCATGTTATGAGTGCGAACTAGGGACCTTTCTTGACTTCGAAATGCGCTCAAATTGGCTATTCAAATCTGAACAAGTACAATACTCTCATTTTCAATACGAGTAAGGCAGGTCCGTTTTCAAGCAATGCGGATGCCATACTTTCATACATAATTGAGGTTCAAGATCAATTTACCTATTCCTGATCTCTAGAAACATCTCGTTGTTTTTAAATTTGTAGTCGCCCATCGCAAACCTACAGTATCCCAAGCAACCCTTTCAACAATCACAACAGACGCCCTTTCTATCGTTCGTCATAAGTTGTATGACGTGCGAGTTTTATGTGAGGTACAGTAATTGGGCTTAGATGTAAGTAAAGAGAAGGAAAGTTTGGGTGAAGGAGGGTCTGTGAGGGGATTTGGAGTAGATGAGGGAGAGGAGGTGATGGGGGTGACAGTGGGTTGGATTTCGGTGGTAAATTTTCATTGCTCTACCTTTTGCATAACTGACCTTTTTGTGAGAACGTAACTTTAGGGAAAGACTTACTTCGATTCTATCCATGTTTTGTTGGAGCTTTCGATATTGAATACTGTATAGAATTGGATTTTTGCAAGCAAGACAATGGCATGTTTATCCTGTCTGTACTCGTGCTATGTAAAGCCTGTTGTGGAAGGGTAAAAGGTGTTTAAGTATATGAGAACTCCAACAAGTTACGGGAGTGTTGACTTTGTGGTCCAAGGGTCGTTGAGGTAGTAATGAAGTTGTCTGCTTTCGACATGGTTTTATGTTGGTATTAGTGCACATCGCTTTATTTAAAGAGCCCATATAGGAACTTGTCTGCCTCAAATCCGAATAGGAGGTTCAATTGTGGGATGGAGCTTTGTGAGCTTCTCGGCGCCAGTTTCTGAGATTCCTTCTTTCTCTCCTCCCCTAGCTCCCGCTTCGTTTCTTCTTCTCAAGCTCGATTCCACCACTCAGCTTTTTACACTGTTAATTTTCGTTCTTCACGTCCTCACTACTTCCTTCGCCTATAAACCTTCACTTTCATTTTCCGAGTCCAGTTGCCTGGCAGTGACAAGACGGGTAATAACTGGAAGAACATCTCTGGAGTCGCCGAGCGTCCTAATCCTAGACATAATTCCAACAACTGCATCTCAATTTATCTTCACTATCAACCACAGTAATACGAACACCTCTCAAGGAAACTTCGTAGTATATGGGTTGGCCAGATTGTAGTCCGACGGTGAGTTTGTTTTCGGTGACAACACTTCCTCCCTACCTCACTTCTTCACTTCCCACAAATATACCTCGCCGCTTCTCCGACGCCCAAATAATTGGGAAGCTCATCTTCCTCTGAGAATTTCGCAACGAGATGGACGCATTTTATTTGTCTCTTAGTTAGCTAGCTGGTGAGATGGCAATACTTCTCCACCAAATTTTTCGCACTCGACAGCTCAGGCTTCTGTACGCAAACCAGTGTTCGGCAAAAGGTTACCATGGTAATACCTTTTGATAAAAAAGGTAGGTTACCATACCTTTTTTAAAATAAAAAGGTAGGTTACCTAGAAA
>QYAP01000662.1:0-21694 GCA_003988905.1 Hymenotorrendiella dingleyae
GCGTACTAAGCTCGGGAAGCTTCGGTAGGTACGGCAAATAGCTCGGCAGAGCTTCCTACAGGGTAAGTTCGGGAGGATAAGCGAATTTAACTCAACAAAACTAAAAGATATAATCTCTTAAATCCTTTATTTTATATTATTATTTTTAATTATAATATAAAAGAGATTAAAATTATTAGAATATAAAGATTTTAGAATATTATCTTAAAAGGATTCCTTAGCTTTATAATATTATATTTTATAGGCTTATATTATAAATATATATATTTTATAAGCCGATATAATAAATATATATTTTATAATTAATTATTATAATATAAATCGATATTATATTAATATTTTATAATTATATTAATTTTCAGTTTATATAATTAATTATATCTTATATTTAATTATTATTATAAAATATATTTTATATTTAATTATTATTATAAAATAGAATATATAATTATATTATCGATTTAGAAATAATGAACTAAAACGAATATATATAACCTCTATTAAAATATTATTAAAATATCGAATATGCTATATTTATATAAATTATAATATTATATAAATATAAGTTTTATATTTATTCGATTTAGAAAAAGTTTATATATAAATAATATCTTTAATTCTATATATATAATATTATCATATATAATTATAATTATAATTATAATATCGGATCGATAATCGATAATTATATATATATACTTTAGATTCTTATTAATTCAAGGTTTAATAAATAATTTATATATATTATTTAATATGCCCCTAATATATTTTATTATAATGTTAGAATTTAAATATATAATATATTATAATATAATAGTCTTTTTAATGCTTATTATATTAGCTTATAAAATATAATATTATAAAGCTAAAGAATCCCTTTAAAATACCCTTTTAAAAAGATATAATTTATTAAAGATTATTAAATAAATTTTTAAATCTTTTATAGTATATTTATTAAAATTAATATTAAGCTATTTAATTATAATTAAATTAGAATATAAAGATTTTATAAATTATTATAAAAAGTTTAATTATAAGAATATTTATTTTATATATAATTATAATAAAAGAAAATTATTATTATATTTAATTTTCTATTTTTTTATAATTAAAAAAATATTTAAATTATATAAAAAAATAAATAAATATTTTAAATTATTATTCGGAAATTATAATTATTATTTTCTTTTAAAAATATTTATAAAATTAAGAAATAATTTCTAAAAAGGATCGATTATTAGTAATCCGAAATAAAATCTTTAATAATTATTAATTAAAATTTTCTCTCTATTTTAAGCTTTAATATTCTCTATTATACCTTTTTTTTCTTTTCTTTTATTATTTTTTATTTAAATTATTTTATTTCTTATTTATTTATTCTTTTATAAAAGAATAATCTATTATTTATAATTAGAATTATAATTTTCGCCTTTTTTTTAAAGCTTAATTTTATAATAGGATTTATTATGATAAAGCGATAATTATTCTTATAATTATATCTTAAATATTTCATTTAGGATTAAAATTCGTTCTTTTAGTAGTATTTATTTTCGTGGATTTTAGGAACCTATTATTGTTAATAGAATCTCCGTTTATTATAAAAGAGTTTAAATAAATAAATAAAAAAATTAGGAGACCTCAGATCTACAATCCCGTTTCTTGAAACCGAGAATTGAGTATATAACAAGAAATGAGAAATGATCAAATGAGAACTCGAGCCTTAGCTACTACTGTAATACTTAATCAGTTAGCGCAAACTATTGCATAGCATAGACCCTGCCTCGTACTCTTCCTTCTTTCCTTGTTTTCCAGAACTTTGCCCCAACTTACCGAAAATTCAGCTAACTAGCTTCCAAAGCACAATACCCTCTCGCAAATCTTAATTCCTATCCTAATAAACAACTTACCACTAGCTAACACACCATCAAACCACGATCAAGGAAAATGGTTGAGAAGCTCATCGCAAAAGACATCCCCTCCTTATCAGCTCAATCCGTCGCATCAAATCGACACCTCACCTCCAAATATCTCTCACTTCCCAGTTCAAACACACCATTGCTAGAACTTCCTCTTAAACAAACTCCCACCATCAACTGACAAACCCTGCCACTAATTCACCACCAGCAATCTTTGCTCCTCATCTTGGAGAAAATTTCAAAATATGAGAATGAAAGGATGAACTCTCGGGTTAAGCTTCGAATTGGAATGAATTCAACTTTGAATTTCTGAAGTTTAACGTGGAATGGAATGGAATGGAATAAATGGATAGATGGAATTTCGGGGTGAGATTAGAACAAGTAATGCTGCAGATGGATATGGGAAGTATGTAAAGACAACCGAAAGCATCGTATGCTTAGCTAACCGAAACCCCTCCTGGATCTCTGATACCTCAAAACCCCCCCAAAATAATCATGCAATTACGCCATACTCATTTCTCCACCTCCAAAAACCTCCCCGCCCTCCATCTAATCCCAAAAACCCCCCAATAACCACTTCTTCATCCAGTTTTTCAAGCAACTCTTGAAACTCCATCATGGCGACTCCGGCTCTGAATCCTACTCATCCTCGCGAATCAAATACGGCGGCGAAGGAGGTCGTGAAGGAGAACGTGGCCATGGTGGGAAGGGTAGGGGGATTGGCATTGGAATTGGAATTGGGACAGGTGAACAGAACGAGGGAGTAGGTTGATCGTCAGACATAGCGTAAGATAAATATGCTATAGGAATACTGTATTTTAGGAAAAAGATTGGGATGGTGGATAGATGGTGATTTAGTGTTTAGGGAAGAGGTACCACAGTAGCTGGAAGTACAATAGTGAGATGGATACTGTAGTACGCTAGCACTAGCGCAATATATAGAGTTAGGCCCCAAGGCATTGTAATGTACAATAAATCCTGACTCTAGACCTTTGAGTCAGAAGCCAAGACTCAGAAATAGCAGAGAGTGAGAAGAAGTCATCATGATTTGCTGGCTTCATAACAAACATGTCAAGCACCATGGAACCATCACAAACTACTCTTACACCCACTCAACAAAATCAAAATAGAAATAACTGAAGCCCCTCCAACAGTTGCATACCAATCAAAAGATAAAAGAAATCAAACACATGAAAAACCTTCCCAAGTCACCTAAATAATACTCCCCTTGCGATAAAAAAAGAGAACAAGAGAGACCAAAAAATCAATTTTCATAAACTGCTTTATCTTTACGATTATAAAATACGTTAAACAGTACCATGACAACTAACAAGATATATAATCATATCATGCCAAAATCATCTTATCTCTTCCTTGATCCAAAAAAACAAAAACGAAAGAGTGGCCACCTCGAATCAAGTGGCCACCTTCCTTCTTCCCTTACTCCTTTGACGCCTGAAGTCGTGCATTCCACAGCAAGAGAAAAGTTGCAGGCGTACCCCAACACATCATCAGAAAATTACCCCTTCCTTCCCACTCCCATAGTCGGCGAGCGAGCTTCATTCTCTATTCTTCTTCCTCAGCCAATTCCGACCCTGTCCCTTCTCTGGATCCCTCGGTCCTGTTCCCGTAGGCGCTGGTGCATCCCCCTGCGTAGTGCGCATCTCCTTTCCGTGTCCTCCCGCATCACTACTTGGACTCGTTCCGGGGTGGTAAATCTGCTGAATCCCTTTTCCCTTTGGACTAAGTGCTTGGTTTGTAAGCGTCACGACACTAGCGTCGCCGAAGCCACCTGTCATGCTTTGTTCCTGGTGAGGACCCCATGCTACAGGCGGTCTCATCTCGATTTCCTTTTCCTTTTTGCGGAGGTAGGCGCGACGCCAGACGCAGGCTCCGACCCAAGCACCGGTGATACCGAGGACGAGGAAGATAAGCATTATTACCCATTTGTAGTGGTTGGCCATCCTGAGAAATGTGAGTTAGTAGCTAATTTCATGAGGATTCTGGGGGAATGAAGAGGGGCCAAGCGTACCAGCTTTTACCATTCCCACCACTACTCGATGAATTACCACTAGAAGTAACGGTCACGGCAGCACCGCCAGCCGTCGAAGTCGGCGTAGAACCAGCAGCTGAACTACTGACGGCCTTATTCCCGCAATAACTATTATACCAATCATCCACCTTTTGCAAATCCGCCGTATCCGTACAACTCGCCGAGCCGCAGGTGTTGCTCACAGCCGACGTTCCGCCAGTGCTCCATGTTGCGAGTCGGGCATCGCCGCAAAAACACGTTTGTGCTGTGGCAGCTACTGTACATCCTCCTTGTACATCGTAGAGGGGACCGCATTGGGAAGCGCAGGAGGGAAGGACGGAGGTGAAGGGTACGATGGCGCCGTCTGCTGCTTGTTGGGCGTAGGATTGGGAGAAAAGGAGGGCGAAGAGGGCGAGGGATGTTGTTGGTAGGGAAAACATTATGGCGGGTGGAATTGGAATTTCGTAGATGGTGTTTTGGGGTTGCAATGACGTTCAGAGGATGGATTTTTAGGGGTCCGTTCAATTCGTCGTATTTACTCGTGTTCGACGATATCTTGACGTAGGTATTAGGGCTGCCCTTCGAGTAGGTTTTCCGCTGGATGTGTCCGTAAACCCTATCGCGAACCTATCCAAAGCTTCCACTCAAGCGCCGTGTTCCTAGTCGCGGCGAAATGTTTCGATGCCCACAGATTCAATGTTTCAATCCCCTCGTTGTCCCCATCAAGCTCTCAATGTTGTCCGACACGGTGTCTATCTCCAACCTCGGTCAATTCATTCCTCGCGCTACCTCCTCAGTATCCAACCCTCAAAAACCAATTCGGTCGCGTCGTGTATTAACGATTGTGGTGTATGACGGTTGTCGTTTCGTTTCCAGAAGAGCCGACGAACTGTTGCCCGTTTCTTGTATTGGGTCTGGGGATGGGGTGATGGGTCGTGCGAGGATCTCCCTTACCAAGTTTCTTGGTGGAAATCTCCGTGCGAGCGAACGGATTTGGATATGATAGCCCGAGAGTGAATCGACAACACCAACGAAGATGTGAATCGCGATATCTACAGGCGGGTGAATTTCAAACGAATGACTGGGGATTAGGAGGAACGATCGTAAGGGGGTTGGGCCCAGGTGGTGATTGTTCTCAGGGCTGAAGGACTCACGATGAGCGAAGAAGTGGTGTTCGCTCGTATAACCGTACAGGGCGCAATCGATGCTACTTTCGCTTCCTTCCCCTGCGGGCCACCGCCAACCAGGTTCGGCATGCGGCCGCCCAATTCCTCGGGTGAGACTGATTATGATATCAATTTTACAAAATATATTACGATCCCAATCAGGGATAAAGCTCTTCCACATCCCATCGCATCTCAAAGGGATACCCCATCAAAAACAACCAACTCAGCCCCAACTCAAAACCCGCCAACGAACCTATGCCAAATTTCTATTTTCCTGGTAGTTCCCCACTCAAGCTGCCACGCGCATCGTATCCGCTGAACTAATTGTCGGTCACATGCCCGCCTACTATTAAGCTTAAGTGGCGCGGGGTTTAACTCCGCATTGCCGCAGTCCTGGTGGTCGCTGACAGTTTTAAACCCAAGGAATGAGGAATGTGAGAAAGTACGTCTGTGGAGATTATTTTTCATTCACGAAATGGCCAATTGACGAATTCAGGGATTTCTAGGGATGTGATCTTAAGTTTGTTGGTAGATTCAGTTGATTTATCAGGGACGGAGAAGTTCGTGGAACGTGATATGAATGTTGGCTGGATTGGGGTATAGAGAAGTTGTGGAATTTTCAGACAAGAGCGGTAATATGGATGGGAAGGATTTGTATATTTCAAGCCGTTTGATATATTTAGTCGCGTTCTTGCCACTCAGTCCTCCCAAGTGACAAGACCAAAGCCCAACGAAGAGGTATCTAAAAATAAACAAACTTGAAGCCGCGACCGCGTAAAAATCCATGACGCCCAGTGGTATCCCACCACTATTTATAATCTCAATCCCTGGTAGACTGGCAACTATCACCAGCTATAGGACATAAAAGAAATCAGGCCGATTGTCACCCAAAGCCTCAGCTTCCTGCGGCGACAACCCCTCAACCCAAGCATCCCTCTTCCCAGCCCTCCTAGCCGAGTTCTCTCTCGCAAGCAGAAACCTCAGTACGATACTGCCGCCAAGCAAGAAAACAATCATATATGCCATAACGGTACCGTGGCCCGCCTTGAATGGCGATTTTTGGAAAATATTGGAACTGACGATCCCGTTTAGGTTTCCCCATCCGATGACGAAGCCTAGAACAACACCGCGTTTGTATGTCCCCTCGATGTTGTTACTGACCCAGGAGATTGTGTTTGCGATACAAGGGTAGATGCCCATTGCGCCCAGGAACGTTCCGGCATATTTGACGTGTGCTGAGTTGCTACCAAGCAGCATTGCGAATCCGACAATGCCAAAGAGGGAAATGACGATGTTGCAAATTCCACGTTGACGTGTTCGATCGGCAATAAATCCAATAACGACGGTCAGAACGGCGGCTACGGCATAGGGAGGTACGCTGAGGAGTTGAGCCTTGGTCGAAGTGTATCCCATCTGAGTAATGATGCTGGGGAGGAAGAGCGAGAAGGCGTAGAGTGGCATATCGCAACCCATGTAGATAATCATTCCAAGCCACATCTTATAGTCTTTTACTGCAGCCCAGACATACTTCATTGAAAATTCCTCGTGCTCGGCAGACGATTGTTGGTCGAGTTTTAGGCGGCGGAGTACTCTTGCGCGGTCTTGTTCCGAAAGGAAGGTGGCGTCGTCTGGGAAGTCGTGGACGAACCATATGGAGACAAATCCCAGTACAACGGTTGCAAGTCCTTCAAGCTATAGCAAAGAATTAGCTGCGTGTTGTGAAGATTGGGTTTGGAGAGGTTACAATAAATATCCATGCCCAACCATGCTTCCCGCCAAGTCCATCCATATTGACGATCGCCGCAGCCAGTACTAGAACAAATCAGTATTTCACTCAAGAGACATGGCAACTTGACTTCTTACATCCACCAAAAGATCCAGAAACTGCTGCAGCAGAGAAGAAGATGGCAGCTCGAACACCAAACTCGGATCGTTTATACCAGCATGAAAGGTAGTAATTGATTCCAGGAAAGAGACCAGCCTCCATCATTCCCAAGAACCACTACCAAGTTGTCAGTGGGAAGACTTCAGACAATGGAAAGGGAAAGTTTACTCGCGCAGCCATGAGACCCGACCAATTCTCTACAAAGCCCATGAA
Organism: Hymenotorrendiella dingleyae; assembly: GCA_003988905.1. Lineage (NCBI taxonomy): Eukaryota > Fungi > Ascomycota > Leotiomycetes > Helotiales > Helotiaceae > Hymenotorrendiella > Hymenotorrendiella dingleyae. Next base: position 7,213 of record QYAP01000662.1, read on the forward strand.
GGTCATGCACAGACCCCATCCGACCCTGCAGAATATTAGCGGGAATATCTTGACTTATACTTCGTAGAGAACTTGCATGATTATAGGAATGAAAACGGACGGCCGTAGTCTTTTGAGAAGGATATTTGTCACAGGTTCGAAGATGGCGTAGGAGATGAAGAATATTGACAGGGTCGCATTGTATCTTCCAGTGGACATATTATGGAGATCCTTCTGCAGACCATCGATCTTCGCATTGCCAATGTTTGTGCGGTCGAGGAAAGCAAGGAGATAGAGGAGACATAGCCAAGGTATCAAGGTAAGATCAAGCTTCCACAAGAGCTTGCGATCCTGTGGAAAGAGGTTAGCATTGTCTACTAACGCAGGTATCACTTCAAAACTTACAATTGCAGCTTTTTCCTCGGCGCTCAAGTGGGCGTCTGGATCCGGGGGAAGACCATTGATATCTACAGGTGGGTTCTCCACGACTTCAGTTTCGCCTTTCTCGTTGCTACTTGTAGAGTTCTCCTTGGCATCGGGAGAAGCCATTGTAACAGGTCTACTGTGCGGCTGCAATAGAGAAATTGTCCGAGAAAATGCTTGAGAGTAGAGAAAAGTACCAGATACCCGAAGATAGTGGTACAACAATGGGAGCTGAAGCCCGAATAAATAAAGCTGGGAAAGGACTCTGTGGGTAACAATAACACCCCAACCATCACTCGACGACTCATGACGCACCTGCAATGCAATCACCAGGATAATACAATGCTGTCATTCGTGAATCACAGCGAGCTAGATGAGGTGAGGTAAGGATTCTCCTCATTAGCTAGAGATGCCCCGGATTATTCACCCCGCACCTCCAGCTTATCGGAGATACACCGGTTCTTCTTGCCGAGGGTGGTGGATGGCTCGAGGATGGGTAACCACGAAGCACAATTGCATTGGCAACGGCGGGTGTGAATGTGAAATACAAATAAGACAAGAGAGGAAAGTGTAGCGAATACGTCGTGCAGAAACAGTAGTAGTGAGGAAAGGCTGATGCGGAAGAGAGGAGCCAGCAGCCAGCAGCCAGCCGGTAGTTGCGGCTGCTGGACTAGAGCTTTCCAGAAAGATGGGGAGCGACAGTGACGAACCACCGAAACTGATCTCAGCAAGTTCTTAGTGGTACGGCCACAATCGGTATGCACGTACGGTAGTCCTGGACATGCATACAATCTGTGTATCGTTGTAGTGCCGGATGCAACTCGGAATTGGCAGGCATACCAGTGGCGACAAGGGCACGAGGATGAAAGTGGGAGACGACGCGGATAGCTGCATCAATAGAATTGAACGCAATATTCGGTTGATGAGGGGGTCGGTGAGGGTCCCTAGAGGAAATCATGGCAAAGAAACACATGTGCGATGTTCCAATACATCGGAGGGAATTCAAGGCTCACCGCATGCTTGTGTATCCATAATGCATTCTGGATGCACGAAAGCAATCGCAGACCTCATGGTGATAGCGGTGCTATGAGAGAGTATCTCGAGAGTACAAAGTACTTTGAGCGAAAGAAAAAAAAAGGCCAAAGTAAGGAGATTCAGAGCGACCGCGGGAGTTCTTTATACTCAAAGAGACTTTTGCAGTGAAAGTAAGTACTGATAGTTGCGATGTTTGTGTTTGGCTGGAAATGCGAAGTCAAAATAAAAGTTCGAAGACCTCGCGACAATGGGGTGGGTTTAGAGCGAGCTCCGCCCACGAGGTGTCATTCTATCGTCTCTATGTACACCCGCGATAGTCCGAATTAACAACAGACAACCACCAAACTACCGTACACCAAACCACCGATTACTGTAACAATCTTTACCGCAGCACGACACTAGACGTAAGCACTACTGGAGTCGCTGCCGCAATTCTTCGTCTCTATTTCTTGCCTTGATCTTTGCTATGATTTTCTCACTGTACGCGCTCTCTTCTTGACATTGCGCGAAGCTCTTTTCCAACCCCTCTCTAATTTCCTTTTCACGTAACATCACGATGGCTACAAAGCCCAAGGCGGTCTGCATTGTTGGTAAGTACGTCGTCGGACCTCATATTTTCATCAATTCTAACTCATAAGGTGCTGGGCCGGCTGGAATTGTTGCCGCCAAAGCCCTGATTCACGATCATCCAAGAGGTACCTTCCACGTGACTGTCTTCGAGGCACTTGATCGAGTTGGAGGTCTATGGCCAGTTTCCGAACAAGATGAGGGCATGGTCAATCCTGATATGTGTACGAATCAGAGCCGTCATACCGTCAGCTTCAGCGGGTTGGCATGGCCAGAAACCGCTCCATCTTTCCCAAAAGCTTGGCAAGTTGGGCAATATCTGGAACGATATGTCAAAACGTATCCGGGCTATGAGATTCGAAAGAATACGCGTGTAGTCAGCGCCGAGCTCAAAGATGCAAAATGGACGGTGAAGACAGAGTCACATTTGGATCTGGCAGGTGCTGGAGAAGTAGCACATGAGTTTGACCACCTTATCGTATCGACCGGATTCTTCGGCAAGGCCAAAATACCTAGTATTTTCGAAGGATTTTCTGCCCCCGTTCTACACAGCTCGAGAGTTCGAGATGTTCAAGATCTTCTGACAAATAATGGCGCATCTTCGCCTGTACCGGGTCGAAACATCGTGGTCGTTGGGGGGCAAATGTCCGGGATTGAGATTGCAGCATCAATTGCTTTCCAACTGTCCTCGGCAGCAAATTCGTCGAAAGAGAGCCCGTTGTCAAGTGCATCGAACTATAAAATCACGCATGTTGTTCAAAATCCAACCTGGATCATGCCCCTTTTCTATCCGAACGAGCCTGCTATTGCGCCGAATCCGGACAACCAAAATGAAAAGGTAGACCTCTTGCTTTCATTGTTCGAGTCTATGTTTATTTATCTATACTGAACTTTATGGCAGGTCCCCAATTCGGCTTCACCATTCTTACCGATAGATCTGGTAACTTATAACCTCGCATGGCGACCAGCTGGAACAATTTCAAATACTTCCGGTCATATTTCAAAAGAAGCAGCTGAAATGACAAACGGCTTGGTGAAAACGTCTATCGGCACTGATCAAAGTGAATTTGGGAGTCATTTGGCTGTCCGAGGTGATGCATTCTCCGCTAAACCATATTTTGCCGTGAGCGATGGCTATTGTGAGTTTGTTCGCTCCGGGACGATCACAACTCTGAAAGGAAAAGTTGTCCTTGGAAAGGAGTTCAATGTTTCTGTGGAGGAACAAGAGCACGAAACATACATCGAGAAAGTTGCAGCGGTCATCCTCGCAACAGGCTTTGATGCATCTCCGTCTCTGGATTTCCTTCCACCAAAACTCCTCGAAACCTTGAAATTCGACCCATCGAGTGATTTCCCCCTAGCTTTAAACATGCACTCCACAGTGAACAAAGCGATTCCATCTCTCGGTTTCGTTGGCTTCTATCGCAGTCCTTACTGGGGAGTTCTTGAAATGCAAGCACGATACCTCGGAGCGTTATGGAGCGGTGAGGCCAAAGCAGCACAAGCTCTAGCAGAAGACAAAACATTAGAAGCAATGCTCGACCTTCGAAGCGACCCACAACGGGCTCAATTCCCCATGGGTGACTACGTCTACCTCATGGAATCATTCGCCGAAATCCTCTCCATCCAACGACACGAGCCCTCCGGCTCAACCACAGAACGCACCGGCCTCGTCCTCCCAGCCCGCTACGTCTCCAACGCAGCGTCAGAATCCGAACGCAACGAAGCATCCAAAGCGCTGTCCATCATCTCCAAAACGATCTCCGATTCCATCACCCAGGGAAAATTTGTTGCGAGAGCAGCTTTTCGAGCTATGCAAGGAGATTGGAAACTCGAACGCACGATTACAAGTCGTATCTCTTCCTACCCCTCAGGCACCCTCTCCGGCCTCGCAAAATTCAACCCACGCCACCCCTCCTCCCCATCCACTACCGGTCCCACAGATCTCGAATACCTCTACCTCGAAAGCGGCGAATTCTCCGCAGACAACGGTCTCAAATTCACCGCAAATCGCAGCTACGCTCACACCTACAACGAGGCCAAAGATACCATTTCCGTATGGTTCACAAAGCCAGATCAGAAGACCATAGATTATTTCTTTCATGAGTTGAAATTCGTACCCCCAGCTTCGAGTGGTAGGACGGGTAAAGAGCCTTGGAAAGCTAATTCTAGTCATCTCTGTATTGAGGATTTGTATGATGTGGAATATGAGTTTTTCTTTCGGGGTATTGGGTTGAGAGAGTGGAGTATGGAGTATACGGTTAGGGGGCCGGCGAAGGATTATACTATTAGAAGTGTTTATCGACGATAAGGGAGGTGAGAATTTGATGGTGTGGTGTGTCTCAAAGATTTGCTAGAGGCTAGAGGCTGGAGAGTCGCCGGGAATTTTCCCCGATGTCCGCTCAAATTTCTAATCATTCTATTCCATTCTCAGTTCTTCATATCCTCACTTTTCTATATACGGCGGTTTCATTGCTAGCCGGGGCGTGTAGACCTCGGGAGGCAATACCGACTCACGTGATACCTCCTTCCATTTCCAGGTCCTCGCAGGTTCTAGGGTATCGGTGGCACCTTCCGAGGTCAACTCAACATGCACCTTTACAAAGCCTTACGCTAGACTTTTACTCATTTATCCATTTTCTCCTCACCTCGTAAGCTGTTTCCAACGTCAAGTTTCTTCCCTTCAAGTTCAAAGTATCGACACCATATACTGATAGCGGTCGCTATTGAATACGGAGATTCGTATGCGCATAGCTTTCCTCAGGTAGCACTCCAACCTCCATTTCAAGCCCAGCCTGATATGGTACGTAGCCTTGTTGTCTCGAGCGGTAGGCAGTTGCCTTTACAACAGTCAACGTTTGAGAATACCGGCACGACGAATCGAATACATCCTGAGCGGCGAGAAGAATATCCAGGGAAAGCGCGCTAGATAGTGAGAGTACCTCACTCGCCACCTACTTCTCAGTTCGCTCGCACATAGCTTACGATGGATCCTATGACATGCTTGTCTGTCGCTGGCAACGTCGTTCAATTCATAGATTTCGCTTACAAAATATACTCCGGGTCTCGGCAACTATACAAAAATGGGCGACTGGCAGTTCACGAGCAGACATCGAGGGCGAGTGATGACCTTGCGAAATTTAGCCAGGAGATGGCGACCTCGATTCGTGCGCAGGAGGGAAATCGTCCTCTGACGGGAAATGAGCTTGAGCTGGAAACGGTTTGCAGAGAATGCAGTGTGCTTGCAGAGGCGATGTCGGCACGCCTGAAGAAATTCGATACCGGTCAAAAGAAAAGCCAAAAAGAAAAGAGAAAACGCGATGCATTCGTCAGTGTAGGCACAGTTCTCAAGAGCATGTGGTCGTCTGAGGAAATAGCGGAGGCGGAGAAAAGGCTTTCTCGATACCGAGATATGATCAACTCACGGCTACTGGGATCACTAAGGTAAGTTCACCTTACTAAATTGTGCACGGAACCCCTATAACTGGTCAATAGCGACAGGCTTGATCAGGTCGTGAAAATACAATATGGCCAGACGCAGGTAATCACCGACCATATTCGTCAGATCGTTGCCAGTGCGTTATTGGATTTTCATGGTGCATTCAATCGTGATCTACAGGCGCAAATGAAGACAATATCTACGCTTCTTGACAAGGAGGTGAGAGTAAGCAATGCCGCACAGAAGCCCATCCTCGGAGATTATCGTGAGCTGTCTTTTGGACACGTAACCACGGAGGAAGAAGGCCGGGTTTACTTTGAAATCCAAAAAAGAGAGGCTACCTTGCACAAAGAGACCGCACAAGCCATACTTGACAGTTTACGGTACGAAGCGATTAGTGAGCGCTACGAAAATTTTTCTGAAGCCCATCAGAAAACCTTCAACTGGATCTTCGAGAAGTTCGAGCCGGCCGACCCAGAAGATGAATCAGATCAACCTCTTTGGAGCGACTTCGTTACGTGGCTTCGAGAGGGCAGCGGCATATACTGGGTCAGTGGAAAAGCCGGCTCTGGAAAATCAACCCTGATGAAGTATATATACGATAACTATCAAACACAGGAGCATCTACAGATTTGGGCTGGTGAAGCCACACTTCAAACTGCCATGTTCTTCTTCTGGTGGCGTGGCACGACGATACAAAAATCCCAGGAGGGGCTCTTTCGGTCCATTTTATGTGACGTATTGCGTCAAACACCCGAACTCGTTCCTTACGTCTTCCCTTCCGAATGGGCTTCAACCTATGCAAATAAAAGCAATCCTAAAAGGGCTGAACGAGTATGAACTTCCCTGACTCAAAAATACTCCATTGTACTGACACTATCTTTCTCAGCCTATTATCTGGAAGAGGGCGTCTCTTTCAAGGGCCTTTCAGGCTCTCATAACCCAGAGTCAGAGCCCTTCAAAATTATGTTTGTTCATCGACGGACTCGATGAGTACGAGGGCCTGGAAGTGGAGATTGCGAAAGTCTTCACAGGCATTACCTTAGCACCAAATGTGAAGGTCTGCGTTAGCAGTCGACCCCATGTACCCTTTGAAGACGCATTTTCCGGCTATCCAAAGCTTCGAGTGCAGGACTTAACGGCTTCAGACATTCGACAATACGTTAAGGATCGCCTGGTTGATAATGAGATGATGATCGCGCTTATGTCTCGAGAGCCAGAAGAATGTCAAAGCCTTGTAATCGAAATCACCGACGCGGCCAAAGGTGTTTTTCTATGGGTGAATCTCGTCGTATCGTCTTTGATAAATGGTCTTGGCAATCATGACCGGATTTCCGATTTGGAGTTAAGACTTCGCAATCTACCGAAAGATTTGGATCTCCTATACGAGGAAATGATTCTCAAAGTTGATCGGATTTATGCCTTAGAGGCATCTCGCCTCTTCCAGCTTGTTGGAGAAGCTATAGAACGACCAGGCGATTGGGACATTTTTGATGCTGAATTACTATCCCTTTATACCGTTTCACTAGCAATGAAGTGTAAGCTAGATATTGCCCATGAAATCGAACAACATCCTCTAAGCGAGCAGACTATGCTAGAAGACGCAAAATGGGTGGACGACTTGCTAAGAACCAGGTGTGGTGGTCTTCTTGGTAAGATTATTTAACCTCTTTTTCTAAAAAATCTACCTACCACAGCTATGGCTTGTAGCTGGGCATCAAATCAAGTGAGCTCCAGCCTCTAGCCTTCTGCAGCTTCTTCTACAAATTCACTTCCTGTTACCAAAATTATCTCTCCCACTATTCTTACCGGGAGCTAAATTGACTTTGTACATCAGAGGTGCAACACAAACATTTCAAAATCGCCGACATTAAGCCCTCAATGAAGATTTCATACATCCATCGAACGGTTCGAGAATTCCTCGATAATCGCCAAGTCATACAAACACTGCTGGACAGAACCGGTGGATCTGATAAAGATGCTTTTAAGCCCGCTGTACAAATCTTCAAAGCATTAACAATTCAGTTTTCTTTAAAAGCAAAGCCGCGGAAGGAGATTGACGTGGCACAAGCACTCATTTATGCGAGGAGAATCGATGCCGACATCCGTATTGAAGCTTCTGAGCTCTGCTCCCTCTTCGATATCTTTTGTCGAGTAGCACTAGACGACCAGTCGATGATACCAGTCGCAATCGACTTATCTCTTCTAAATTACGTAAAATTCAAAATGGAATCGGAACATATAACAGAACAGAATTATAATGGGAAACCGTTTTTGTATTACGCTCTAGATCTGGGACCACTTTCTAGCGATCCCGATACCTACTACTACATTCCGAATAATTTGGACATGGTGAAATTCCTCCTCAAAACAGGCGCGAATCCAAACGAACGCTTTGATGGTTCTACCACCTGGGAGAAATTCCTTGCACATATCCTAGAAAAACATAGCAGATTTGTCGAAGTCACGCTGTTGCGTTTGGGCGATGTTTTCAGTATATTGTTGGAAAATGGTGCGAATTCGAAGATTACGCCGATCAGCTATAGGGTTAGGATTCACCCGGAGGAGTGGAGTAGCGTTTCACAGCTTTCTGAGATTATAAAAATAGTCTTCGAAGAAAAGTTTCCCTCAACCGCGGAGAATCTGCTCAGAGATATTGAGATGAATCATGCTAGGCGCCAGCAATCAACGGCCGAGTCGGAATCAGTACAAGAACTTCAAGAAGAGCGATCGGAAGGAGTTTTCAGGTGTGGGCCCCAGGAAGCAACGGCTGAGTCGGAATTAGTACAAGAACTTCAGGAAGAGCATTCGGAGGGAGGTTTCAAGTGTGGTTTACACTGTCGACAGCAATAGGCTTTTCTCCTTTCGAGATATGGAAGGATCCTCTTACTTTTCACCGCGTTCATTTTCATATATCCGATGGTCGTTTGCCTTTTTGTATAGGATGTATGTTATTTTGGTTCGGATGATTCTAGTTACGCTACTGATAGAGCAAAGTTTCTTTCTCTTCAATTCATCAAACCATGTACGTCGCTTCTTCTGATCTTTACAATCGAACCTCTCCTTGTAAAACTTCTTACATTGTAAATAGCAACCGCAATTCTGAAATGTTTTCTTATCAATTTTCAAGATTTATTATACAATAACTTCTTCTTACCCAAAATAGCTTTTCACTCATGTATATAGCATAAGAGTGAAGTGACTTCTCAATTCTAATGAAGTGGATAAGGGGAATCTATTCTTTTAGCAGTTAGTATCTAGAGCAGGGAGGCATTATTTGAGGAGGGTTATTTGTATATGAAGTAGTAAGAATGCTCAACATTTCCGTAGTAAATTTGAGTTCGGCCGAGGGGGAGATAAGCACATCGTGTTGAGAACCGTGGAAGGTCACGTTTATTCACGTGATGTCTACGACTTCGCTTCCGAGGTTGAACTTTAAATGGCCTGTGCTCATTAGCATCTTGGGCGCGACGCGACGAGACTTAGGATGATACATCTTTTTCCTACCGAACAACACAAACGTACGAATCGTATCGTGCTTAGTATTGAGCATGATGCCTCATCATCTTGTTTCTTCGCACACTCGAGAATCGAGATCCACGGGCTTCGCCCGAGCCCTACCGCCTTACCACGCCTTCGACAGTGCGGCACTCTGGATCTTCTGTCCCTACAGACGTACATGTACATCATGAGTGAACAGGGACACTCTGCGCCTCTCGAATTTTTAACTTCAAAGGCGATTGCAGGCATCTAGCGGTCGGGTTGAGAAAATGGCCAGGAATTTCTTGAATTGTCAGCGGGAGAGTCATCCATACATGCGTCGGTGAGATTTTTGGGGTCGGCAATGATAATGGCAGTTATCTGCCTAAAATCCATTCATCATGAATGGCGAGCCTGGAGTCCCTGACCGAGCTCTATCTGACATGCACATGCATGCGCTGCGCCCCACGATACCAGAACCGACTGCCACAACCTCATCTACATCATCGATATCAAACCAAGACGGCCCATGTCCATTTCTACGATCACAAATCTCGATCCAGTTTCCTTTTCAATTTTCACAATTGACAAACATTCTCACCATGGCTCCCATAGGCGTTGGAGATATCCTGAGTGCTGTAAAGTTCGTGTATACTCTCGTGATCGAATACCAGAAGGAAGCGCAGCAAATCAAGTCTGCCGCGAGAGCCGTCAAGAAGGTTGAAAAGCAACTTGAAGTGTTGCAATCTGGAATGAAAGACAAGAAATCTTCGTTATATAAACCCAGTCCTGAGATGTAAGCGATTTCTTTTTCTTCGATTATTCTGTAAGCATTCTTACGTTGCTTTGCAGCACCCAACTCCTGCAAGATGAGATAAGAGGCATCAACCACAAGATCAAAAAGATCAAAACCATGTTCGAAGAACGTGCAGGTATGAATATTGCCCAGAGAGCGTGGTTCAGGAAGTTCAAAGTTCGCGAGCTTCATGGGATTTCGCGTGGGTTTAAAATCCACATCGACGGCGTTGTCTATGCAATGCAACATGCGAATGCGATTGCTTCGACAAAAGCCAAGGAAGCGAGTGCGAAGGAAGCCAGGAAAGCGAATGATCGTGCAAAAAGGGCCGAAGATGATTTGAAGCTTGTGACGGGCAAACTGGATCAGCTGCAGGAGAATTTGACAGAATTCATCCAAAACCAAGAAGAAGCCAAGCGCAAGAACGAGGTGGAGAGTAAACAGACGGAGGAGTGCAGTAAAACAGCTAGAAAGCTGAGGACGAAAACGAGCGATAAGACTAACGAAGGGGAGAGCGAAGAAGAACCAGCGGGTATCATCAAGGAGTTGATGAAAGGGGGTATGAAGAAGAAGGACGCAAAGAAACTCGTTGCTGCTACCTTGGCAGTGGCAAGAGGGGAGCCCGAGGAGGCGAGACCGAAGACTGCCAAAAAGAAGAACGAAAAATTGAACGACGGCGAGAAAAGCAAAGAGAAAGTGAGAAAGAAAGAACAGGGTGACGAGTCAAAGCCCAAAGAGGCTGGTGCGGCCGACGCTACCGACAAGATCAACAACACCGAGAAAACTTGGATCTTGTGCGTTGACGAGGGCAACGGAGGTAAGATCAGAAAAGCCCTCAATTCCAAGCATCTGCTCCGGAATTTCTAACGCAAGATAGGACGGTCAATAATGAGCCATACCTATCTCGAACTGGTCCGGTCTTGGACTGTGAACACGCAGAAGCGCTGGCTCTTCAACAGAGTAGATTCGGCCGGCCTCTACATCCCTACCAGCTTTTCCAGACAACACCTCAACCCTGCTAAACCTCTTCGCCTTGCTGGCAACACGCCAGTCAAAGGAATGATTGAGAGCGTCCACGGATTCTTTAGCAAGGATCCCAAAAAGCAGATAATAGCTAACCGAGTACTTGCCCATAAATCCCGCGGCATAGAACTGAAAGACTTCCAAAAATACCACTATATACTCTGCTTCAACCAGGCTTCAGCAACCGAACTCGAGAAGTTGAAATCTGCAGCTCTAGACACCGGGAAGAAAATCATTTCCAAGATCATCCTGCAGCCGGGTGCGTATTGGGACAGGGACTCCGAGGCCAAGATCAAAGACGAGACGAAAGAGGATCGGCTTAGAATGTGTGAGAAGGTGAAAGTCACGATAAAGGAAAATTTCTTGCACTCGTGTCTTGGCTGGGAAAGACCAGAGCTGGGTATTTCGAAGGGGCAATGGAGGACCTTGCAATTCGAGGTACCGGATACGGTGGTGGACAAGTTGAAGGGAGAAAATAAGAAGAGGTGGAAGGAGGTTGAGAAGAAGCTGAAGGGAAGACTATTCGTTGAACCGGCCAGCTCAGGATTTCTGCTTTCGGTAACGGGGCCAAAAGAGAAGCTTGGGGAGGCAAAGGCAAAGGTGTTGGAGGAGTGATATGTGTGTGTAATTGATTTCACCATCAATACGGTGTAAGTTCGGTACTCATCGGCTAATTTCATAAATCTCCCATAGGTATCGCGCTCTCTCCGATCTTGATACAGGTGGACTGACAGGTGGACTGATGAATTGATTTAGGACCTCTGCAGCCCATCTAACTGGATACGGAAAATCCCCAGAATAATTATCGCGAAAGCTCTTTCGTAACTTGACGTTTTGAGTTACCCCGCTTCGGAGCCCTGGGAGATCGACAGACTTTTGCGGCTTGCGCCAAGTGACTCTTGTCATGTCCAAAGTCAAGCTTATTTCGTGCACGGCCCAGAGATTGTCAAATTGACGAGTATTTACTACAACTGAGGAATCTTGTGGAAAAAGGGAAGCAGAATCGCGAGGCGCTTAGTAGTCCCCAGGTCTCACCAGTTTACAACGTTCAAGCACTGATGGGGCTTCTCAAAGGCAGAGCTCGATGATATCTTGACAAGTTGACTCATGGGGTCGCTTGTTAGGTCACGATATTAGGTAATAGAGATCTTTCGACGTTCGCAATTCAGATCGGCAGCGCTCTTATCAGAAACAAGCTTTCATGGTGCCAATTTTTTTTTTCAATTGAGATTCACCTTGAGGGATATATTGAACCACAACAGCTCAGCCTCGATAGCCCCTGTGTCTGGTTCTGGAAGCACTTCGTGGTTACGCAAGTTCTTTCTCGGAGATTTTTCAGCGGCGCAATGAATTATCCAAGTTTGACTGTTTGAGAAATGATCTTCTCATTGCCAAGATGGAGGAAAACGGGAAAACAGGTGCGATCTTGCGGTTTGTCTCTATAGCGAGGGTTCTTCCTTTACTCAAGTTCACGAAATTCAACGGAAACAGTTGCCTCATGCTTGATTTCAGCAAGCACAAATGATAGCACTGTTGGCAAAATCAAATGCTTTCATACCTCGGTTTTCTCAGCTTTTCGACGTTAGATAAGTTACCAATCGTGTCCCAATGATGGCTTGGAATGTTCTGGTGACAGCTCAGTTGCCGAGGAGACTCTCCTTACAACCGAAAAGAGGACCCAATGAGGGCTTGGAATGTTCTGATTTCAGCTCAATTGCTGAGGAGACTCTCCTTACAACCGAAAAGAAGACCTCGGTTGATTTTGGATAACCTCCATTGCCAGCCATCGCGGCGCAAAAGTTCGGCGTAACCGATGTTGGGCTCACCTACAGGAACGAGGAGATTAAACAGTCTGACCGATTGTCACTTACAATGTTGAGAAGATGCTGATCTGCAGTCAAGTGTTGATGGAACCATTCAGAAAGCTCCGAACACTTACAACGATGGTTCAAAATAGCTCTATCGCCTTCTGCAGATTTACTATAAGAACACCTCAGTACCAAGTTGGGAAAAGCACACAGTTCAAGCTCATCAGCAACACTACACAATCAACACCTCCTCTTCTCTACCCACAACATCCGTTATATCACACACTTTTGTAGTCCATCTTATACACTCACTCAATACGATCGCCAAAATGCAACTCAAGAGCGCCCCAGTCCTCGCCTTGCTACTCTCTTCCATGGTAGCAGCCCAAGGTGGTGCTGAGCCAGAGCCAACTGGCTCTTTTGTTGCTCGCGACCCCGAGGTTACTGATGTTGGACGCCGTGAAGCTGGAAACCCAGTCGGAGCGAGCTGTTGTCGTAGCTGCTCGAGCCGATGAGACTGCCATCCCAGCGCCTATGAACGCAATTACTGCTCGAGCAGAGCCGTCTCAAATTATCGTTGATCGAGCTGTCCTATCCGATATGGTTGCTCGCGCTGTTGCGGCTGAGCACATTGTCCTCGAATCGGTTCTTGCACGAGATATTGCTGAAGCTGCTCGGGAGGCTGAGTTGGACATTGCCGCCGTTACATCAGTTGTCGCTTCGGTTGTCGAGGAAGTCACCGTTATCCCTCGCGCTGCTGCTCCTCAAACTATTGTCGCTCGCCAGTCCCAGGGCAGTTCTGGTGGAGAGGCTGCTCCAGCTGTCAGCGCGGGCGGCTCTTGGGAAGACACGGTTGGTGGATCTATTGGTTCTCGCGACGCCATCACTCTTGATGCTCGGCTTCCAGTACCAACTGTCGCTGCTGGAATTATCGCTCGCCAGTCCCAGGGCGGCTCTTGGGAAGACCCGGTTGGCGGATCTATTGGTTCTCGCGACGCCATCACTCTTGATGCCCAGCTTCCAGTACCAACTGTCGCTGCTGAACTTATCGCTCGCCAGTCCCAGGGCGGTTCTGGTGGAGAGGCTCCTCCAGCTGGCAGTATCGGAGTTACTGTTGTCCCTCGCGCGACCGTTATTCTTGAGGCCGATCTTCCCTTGTCAACATTCGTTGTTTAGCATTGCCGCTCGCCAAACCGAAGCCATCATCATCGTCCATCTTACCAACTAAGACGATTCCATGAAACCAACACTTCGTCAACGAACCCCTTCACGACGAGATACAGATGGCCGGAGGAGTAGGGAATTGGTGTGTGATCTTGGATCACGATTCGGATGCTCTGTACATCCCTCTAGCATCGGAAAAGCCTTGGATGCTTTTGCTTTCTTTTGTATATATTTTTGTGTTTTGTTATAGATCATATCGGAATTGAGTCTGCTATTGATCAATTAAACCCGGTGGCCCGATGCTTGAATATTGTCATAAATTATAGCTTTGTGAAATGTTGAAGAGCTTACAGAGAGCGGAACAGCTGGAGACATTTACCCCATAGTCACGTGAACCGCCCCCCTCCCCGCCCCCGTCTCGATGGTCGTGCCCCGCTGTATCCAGAATCTAGCCACTACGGCTACAGCACCAATTGAAAAATAATCGCCTAGATTTACAACATCGGAATGTCAAGGTATCGAGTAGAATTATCGATTGATTAAGAAGTTGACTACTAAAGAGAGAAAAGGGCCAGGGTCAGCGGAGGCTTAAATAGTCCTCCGGGCTCTATGTGCGGACCATACGCTAGTCCGTAACACTAGTCATAATAGTCGTCATCGCCTCAAAGCCATCACCCTCCTTGGTCAAAAAAGAAACATCGAAAGAAATAACCCCGATCACTACACCATTGGATTGGTATTGCCTCTCCAGCCATGGCACAGGTTTCT
>QYAP01000663.1:0-21605 GCA_003988905.1 Hymenotorrendiella dingleyae
TGGGTTTGAACTTCCATGGTTGGTTGTTGAGAAAATACGTGTCAAAGATAGTGGGTAGTAAAATAGGAAAAAGTGATCGGCTCGGTGTCCTGATCGGCTTGGTGTACAACCACGTTATATATAAATTATATAATAAATATTAAACTATTTTCATAGAATTATCGACCTTTAATTTATTTTTAAAAGGGATTTATAAAAATTAGAAGATTATTTTATATTAATTAGATTAATAATAAAAAAAATGAAATAATTAATTTCTAAATTTATATTTAATCTTAAAAATAATATTATATCTTAATTATTAAAAAAAATAATTAATTATATTAATATTTTTATATAAATCGGAATATATTAGGTAAACTTTAATAAACAAATTATTTAATTATAATCCTTCTTTTATAATCTTATTTTAAAAGAAATTATATTATATATTATAATTATTTATTATAATAATTTAAGTATTATTTAATTAATTAAAAACGCCCGTTTTCATATATAAATAAAATATATTAATATTAAATATTATTACATTGGAAAGAAAGTTATAAATAAATTAATTAAATTTTAATATATCTCTATTAAATCATAAATAATAAATAAATTAATAAAAATACTTTTAAGAATTCCTTTTAAAACTTTTTATAAAACGTTAAATATAAAAAAAATAAGAGTTTAAAAGAATTTAATTATTATCTTATATTATTTTTATTATTTTTATAATATGATTAAAGATTATATTCTGTTTGATTTTTTCTTATAAAATAAGAGGTTTATAATTTTAATAAGATAATATCTTTTTCGTAATTATTAGTAATAGATGGATTTCCTAATCGATTGAGAGAAAAAGGGGCTAATTTTTAGAAGCCTAGATTATAAATTAACCCTTTCCGATGACTATTAATAATTTTCCCTAATACTAAATATAACTTAAAGAGAAGTATTAGAACTTTACGTGGCTTATCCACTATTCCTATAATTAATCTCTCCTTAATACTTATATAATATCGACCTCCTACTCTCTCAGAAGGTCACCCAATTCAATCACTTAGAACTAGCATCCTAATTTCAACACTTCGATCCCAAACAACCCCGCATTCGTCCTCCATTATTGAAATTACGATTTCCGTTGCTCCAAGATAGACTTGCGAAACTAGAAGTTTACACCAAAAGCTGACACCATCTGAGATATGGCCATCTTGTCCGGAATGCCAGGTGGACGCAATACAATTGAGGTTCGCGTTCGGAAATGTTCCGACAACTCATACTTTAAAGAGCATGTGAAGGTCGGAGATCGAGAGAAGCGAGATGCCATGCAATGCGAATGATACATCATTCCAGAACCTGGGGAACGATATGCAATCGAAACTACGCTAAAGAAAAACTACGAGTTTAGAAGCTCTAGCTTGATTTTCGTCAAGTTTTTCTTGCTCGGCATGGATAAACCCATTTCAAATAAAAAAATATATTCCTGCAAGTACGGATCGACACTGGAGAAGGATCTCAAGATCCTTCTGGACCTTACCAAGAAATCAAACGGATACGCTCCAAGTAGAACCGAAGGAGCAAAATTTGAATTCCGCTCGACCGCGATAGGTAAGCCGGCGTCTTCTGATAGTATACTCTAAATCAAACCTGTCTCGTTTTACTCTGCTAAAAAAAACTCGTTCAGACGAAAGCCTCGACAACGAAACGAACATAATGGGTATATTGCCAAGTAATTTAGGCGGATTTTACGTAACTATTGAGGTATTCAGCTACGATACTATTATGTTCACCGATCAGGAAGTGCAGGCAAATATGGCTGACCAACAAAGAAAGGTATTTTTGATCAGTTTCCCATGTTGAAATAATCACTCACTCACTCTTGTAGATTGAAAATGCCAAGCAAAGTAAAGGAGTATGGGATGTGGAGGCAGTTGATGCGGAGAGTTACAAGAAACATGGGCTCGCCAGCACCATTGGGTATGCTACATTCCTTGTCAATGGTGCTACAATTCTAACAAAGCAGTCTCGTCGGTGGCGATCAAGCAGTTCCAGTTAAGTACCATGCTCGCACGACGAACATGCAATGTGATTCCAAATTGGAGTATATTTTTTATCATAGAACAGAAGGTACGAGTGTCCCTTGTTCCAAACGCGAAAAGACTACTGATTGAATGAAGAGTTTCTTGACCAAGTCAATATTGTTGCATACCCCCCCGACTTGTATACCTTCACGTGGAAAGATTTGGATGCCCACGAACGAAAATCTACTCTTATAAACCTCCAAAACCTAGCTAAAAAGGACCCTCGAGGATATTTCCCCTCTACGGGGCGTGGTGACGAACCTCGAGAATTGCGACCATGGGATTCAATGGATGTGTGGGAGCGTCGAGCTGCTTACTGTAGCCTACAGGTATGGCAAAGACACAATCCCACGACAAGTTCTAACCTTGCGTTCAGAAGGCGCACAAAGCGTATGAGCGAGTTGAAGTCAAAAGACAGGCTATCCAAGCCCCCGAATCAAGAATTATCAGCATTTTGGATGACGACGAGGACGGTATCACTGCAGGTCGCAAAGCCGCTGAGAGGTATCACTCTTCTTCTGTAGCAACTATTCAAATCGACGAGGACACATCGAATGCCCGACCCACTAGAAGAGGACCGATTGCCAAATTAAAGGGAGAATCCGCAGCCACGGTCAAACAGGAGCCTCGAGGACTGAAAAGGGGAATATCTGTAGACAGAGAAGCGCAGCTCCTCCCTCACGGCAACCGCCAAGCTTCCTCTCTCCGAAATGAATCTGTTATCGACCTTGATGCAATAGAACCAGCGCCTACAGTCCACGTCAATTCTACGATAAAACGCGATTTAGATGGGGAGAATGAGCGCCGAAAGTGCATCAAGATTGAGGAGGGAGTTGTTGAACGCGCTTATACGACTTCCAGAGATCAACTACGACCCACAACCGAGATCCAGGACCAACAAAGTAGGAAGCGAGCCCATACCGAGGAGATGAAAGAAGAGATCGGCAGAAAAAGAATTAAGGTTGAGGAGGAGAATGATAAAAATGCGGCTATGTTCGAAACTCCCGCACCGCCAGAGAGAGTTCAGCAAAACGAGTCAAATGAAGTAGTGGAGACTAGCAGCAGAAAGAGAGTTATGTCCGCTGGACCCCAGGAGCAGAGCAGCAAGAGGATTAAGTTGGAGGAAGACTCTGAGACGAATATCGGCATGTTCGAAACCCCTACACAGTCGAATGAGCCTCAACGAAATGCGTCAAACGAGGTATTGGAGATGAGTAGCAGAAAGCGAGCTATATCCACCGAGACCGAGGAGTCAAGCAACAAGAGAATTAAGCTTGAAGAAGATACCGAGACGAATGTCGCCATGTTTGAGAGACCAAGTGCGGCAGAAGAAGTACCAACAATGGAGATGACCGAAGAAGAATTGCTGATCGAGGAGCAGAAGATGCTTGTGGAGATTGAGCGGGAGATGGCGCAACTCAAGGCGAACCAAGATGCTGATTGGGCGAGGCGATTGAGTAGCATGGACGACTTGTAGAATTTACGGGGGGAGAAGTGTTGCATTATGCTGTTCTACGCCGTATGCGATGGTGGTGAGGGGCAGGATTTGCGAGCAGAGAAAGTGATTTGTTGGACCTTACGATGGAAGATTTGTCAGAGTATTTGATTCCAGACCACCGAGCGATAGGAGTGGCGTGGACTTTCATCAGTTCGTATGATGATTTGGTGGCTAAGAGCATCTTGTTACTTTGCTATGTTGGCAGTGTGTGCAGATGTATATGCGCTGTCTTTTGTGGTCAGTTAGGCCTCGACAGTTCTTGAGTTGAGAGGCAGCTAGTTCAATGGATCATGAACTTGATGCAAACGAGAGAACTTTCAAGGAGAAGTGTTTTATGAATATTGCGCAAGTTTGATTGTAGGTGCTACGTGATACCCGAATGACGGAGGTGGGTTCTTACTGCGTAGTATTTCTCTGGTGTTTGATAGCTCATTGTTTTCAATTGAAAGAAGTGAATGCGCAGGAGGTTGTGAGTAGCGGCACGACACAGGAAACAGGGCCTTCGGGAGATGGCAAGATTCCAGTGAAAATGAACTAGACTTACCAAGCAGCCATTACGAGCGTAGAAGAATGCCGCTAGGCGCAACTTTGGTATCATTCATTCATCTTTATTCTTCCACCTCCCCCACTACACCAAGTTAGGACATATACAAAAGCCAGCCCCTCAGCTTTGCCCTTTCTTTCCACCCCCCCCTTCCCCATCACTCCAAGTTTTCGATTAAACGCACACAATAGTTTACATTACACCACTTCCCCTCTTCTCCACCCCCGCCTCATCTCTAATCATCATGATCATCACTAGCATCATCATCCACAACAACCAAACACGGCTCCCTCGTATGCCAAATCCTCCTCTCCTTCGCCCCCAACACCGCATCCATCATCGTCCTCGTATTAGCCCTCTGTCTCTCCCCTTCATTCGCATCCTCCTTCCCCTCTCTCGGAGGATCAAGAAGTCTCGCCTCCTCCACACTAGCGCTAATCTCGAATTCACCGCGACAAAGGGCTGTCATACCGATGCTGATTTCGATGGATTCCTTACCGGGAATGGGAGCGAGCGTTTGTTGGAGAATACCATTCCAGACTAATTTTCTGGCGAGATCGAGGGATGCGTTGTGAGATTGGGAGCGTATGGAAGGTTGGACGCGGAGGAGGGGGAATATAGGGTGGGTGGTGCGGTTGCTGATGCGGATTTTTAGGTCGGCGAAGGAGTCGGTGTTGATGTTGTGTTTTGAGCTGTCGCCCGCTTTGCCATTGATGAAGATTTCGATGCCGATATCCTCAACTTTGATAGCGTCAATCATGCGTTGAGTGAGTCTGATACCGCGTAATTCGACGTCTCCGTGACGCGATGGTCCGGACGAGGTAGCCCACGTACCCTGGATAGTCTTGAGGATTTCTTCTCGGTACCAGAAGGCTTCACGGCTGGTTCGCTCAGAGTCGGCTGATATCCTGCCGGTGCTGACGACGAATTGGCGAGCGCGAGAGGGGTCTAGAGCGGGGATAGCGGCAGATGGATCGTCGAGGAATATCCGTGGTATGGGAAACATGATCCTAGAGGCATTTCCTGGGAGTACGTCTTCCGCTAATGAATGACCATTGCCGATGTCGAGATTGACATGCAAAGGAGTTGGCCACACGTTCCGGAGGTCAAGCAAAAGAAGACAATACTCTTCAGGGGTGATATCACTCCCACCCTCCTTGATAGCTCCGGTCTTCGCCCATAACGAACGTGGCATGTCACCGATAAGTGGCAAAACATCCATCCTTGCCAACTCAATACTGGCATTGACTGTTATGGTTATCGGCAGGCTGACTTGTCGTGTATGAAACTTTTCCTCAACTTCAGTTTGTGGAACGCCAAGATAGGCGTAATCAATCTGGACCATTGCATTGGTGAGTCCAGGTTTCCCCAAAACCTCCATTTCAAATGTAGCTGTAGATCCAGGTGCAATGTAGGGCTTCTCGCCTTCTTTAGGCAACCAACGAAGTGCTTGCTTTCGTGCGAAAATTAATTCGCACTCATACAGCTCTGCAGGCGAAGCATCCCGATTACTCAGGGCTGTCTGTAAAGGCCCTTGTGTGGAATCCTTGAAAGAGAACAGGAGCAGGTCCACAGGGGTGTCCTGTGAGAGATTCTGCAATGTGATGGAGAATATCCTCCGCTCGCCTTCCATCACCATGATCGCATACTGAGAAAGTGTTGTCGATTTAACAACTACGACAGGTTGCTGGTCTATGACATTGAGCGCTAGAGAAATGGCCTTCGGTGCTATCATAACCGGTAAACTTGCCAGTGTTTTAGAATCGGTACTGTGTGGCCGCTCCTTGGGCTTGAAAATTGCGTTGACGCCAATTGTTTTGACTTTAACCGCACTTTGCGGCGACCATGGCTCTGCAAATATCGGAAATCGGCGTTCTCTACAACCCCGTACTTTGACAAAGCATCCTGTAATCTTGAGCGGGCCAGCCTCTTTTGGTGTGCCAGATACCGTGAGAATTTGAGTTCGATAAGGACCAATTATAGTCTTTTGCGTCGCCGATACAAATTCAGCACCTTCGGACTCCAGTTTGATGCTTTCAATTTCAACATCAAACTCGTATGGATTTTGCAAGGTGACTCTGAATATCGCCCCTTCACCTGCCACTAGAAGGTGCTCTACCGCAGCGGCGTCGGGTGTTCGTAAAAATGGGTTGTAGATAAATGGATTAACTTTGCCGGTTGCAGCGACAGCTCCTGCCTCGGGGAGTTCCATTTTGGTATGTGGTATTGGGGTTCTTGCAGTTGGTAGAACTTCAAGTTCAACGCCACGGATGAGAAACTCGTCCCAGTATTCGGCCGCCAAGTCCTTGATGCCCAAATGCTTTCCAGCACCAAGCGTCCTCGAAATATTGGTGGCGAGTCTCACTTGCTCTTCGCGAGTCATCGATGGAGACGCATCTTCACTTCGAGGCCCAGGAGCAACGCCACTACCCGCCGTTCTCAAAAGATCAGCTGTAAATCTTAATACGCCATGAAAATCCGGCAAAGCCTCAGAGAGATTGATACAAGATCGAAGGACGTCCATCTTCAGGTTTCGACCGCCAAATGAGCGGGTTGTTGCATTCTGCATTATCCGTTCTATTGCCGACTCATTCGAATCATCTCGAGCTTCAGTCTTGATAGGTATTGATTCGGATGAAACAACGCCGTAGGTCTTGCTCAATAAGCCCATGAAGGTATCGACGCCATTCTCGACATCACCTTCTCCGAGGTCTAAAGCACCGGCGCCTTGTGTATTACCGTTGAGAGAATTAAGGGCAGCCAACCCAGCAGCTGGATGAACACCCATCTCAGCAGCACCTTTGATACGTGCCTGTACGAGCCCGGGTATCAACACGGAGACCAGCTCCCGCATTACCATGGCCTTTTTCCTGTAATAACCCAATAAACCCAACACTGATGATATCCCACTCAGTATTATTATTCGGTCGACTAATGACACAGCTTCTGGGGAAGTTGAAGTAGGGAAAGCTCGAAATAGTGTTACGATGATTTCTGTACGTGTTGGGCGGATATTCAATCTCGGGGGAGCCAAATTAGGATGCTTCTTGAATGGACCACCAGCGACCATCATCTGCAAGACATCGTCATCCAGAAGACCACCCGCCAGATGCACACCCGCTGCGAGTTTAGCAAATCGTATAACCGATTCCGAAAATGGAAATTGGGGGAGAGACTCCCCAGTGTTATTAGCGGCCCGGGCGTACAGATTCAGTATCCTATCCAACAGCTCTGGAAGCAAAGCGGTGAGATTTTTGAGAGAAACTTGTCGGCTAGTGGCCGGTCCTTTGGGATCACCAGGGGTTGACTGCGTAGCCTTCTCCGCAGTTACATAGCAGATTTGAGGAATTTGGAAATCCAACCCAATCCAAGCCTGCATCAGCATACTCACGAGTATATAGTCGAGCGCCTTTGCATGCCATAAGTGGTCGAGATTGTACTTTGATATAGATGCGGCTTCAGTTAGTTCGCGCGTAGCGTCTATCCATCTGCCAGCTTGAAGATATAAAGATCCAATCACAATCCCAATTCGACCCTTGCCAATGTTTCTCGACCTTTCACTAACACTGCCCGGGCCAAACCCCTGAACAGATACTCTATCCCGACTACGATCCCGGGACGAATCTGCGCTCACTAGCCGGGAAAGGGCTGGCTTTTGTGCTACTCTAGATTCAGATCCGTTCTGGCCTACAATCTGATCAAAGGTGACTGGTTGTTCTGGTTTCACTCCGTTGGAAGGGGTCGAGGGACGACCTAATGGAGAAGAGCTACTAGAATCCGTAGCTCGGAACTGTGCTGGCATCGACATTCGATGGCTACGATCCACCGAGCCGGATCTTGATACATGACCTGGAATCGGAGCTGAATATTGTGAATTCCGCCGAGATAACTGATCCATTTGCGCACTCTGCCAATTCATTCCATTCATCCCATCCACTTGGCGACTTATCTGGGCCTGGTTTGGTGACTCAATGGTATGTAGTGCCTGGAGGGACTTTGCCAAAGTCGTCATCTCCGCCAACAACATGGACGATATATCACACATGATGGTTTTGAGCGTTGTTCGTTTGCAATCGGCAACAGGAGGGACAGCCACCAATCCTATTGGTAACGAGACATCGGGCGAGGGGACGTAGTCGAACAGCAGCAGCTGGTGAACCAGGCCTTTGGGGTATCTGTCTTTCACATCTTCCAAATCTTGTTCCAATTCCCTCAAGCTGTACTCTGGTTTCGGAGGTCCATTACCGTTCAGAGTTTTCCGTACGCTCCCTCGGTATGGGAGTTTGTCTAGTTCTGCTCCATCTGCCACAGCTATAATAACCAACGGCTCTCGGTAGAGCTCGAAAGGGGACAGGGCGACATGGGATGGAGGAGGGTAAAATGTGGTAAGGTCGTAGACAATCCTCCCGGTAGGAAAGGCAAGAGGAGAAAACATGTCTGTCGTGAGTTAGTTATGGATTGAAATAATAGGTTTCATCAATGGAATGCGCTCTTACTCCTGTGCGGCCGTCCATCGGGACTGATGTCCCCCAATTGCACCACATTTTCGGGCTGCAATCTTTCTACAAAGCCGAGAAATCTAGCTCTCTTTATCTGGCCGATAGGCAGAAGTACTACGCGAACTCTAGCAGGGGCAATGGGCGATAGCTGGTCCAGCATTGTGACAACATTTGGGATGCGCCTGGCGGTGTTGATTCAAGGATCCTCGTTGACAAGGGGGGAGAGCGCTGAGGGAGTGTAGGTTTACGACTTTGCGTGATTCATGGTGAGGAGAGTCGTAGGATAGAGGGCCGTGAGGGATCGAAGGAGTGAAAAGTTGTTCGTGGGGAGAGGGAGAGTGGTGTTGGAGTGGTTTGGTAGCCTCGTTGTGTGGCCTGGAGGTGGAAGCTTCACTTTCTGGGTTTCTGCCGAACTATAGCCGAATCGGAAAAGGAATAACCTTCTACCGCGCAAATTGACGACCTCACCTCGGCCTCAATTCACCACTTTCTTTTGCCTCACTTTCATCTTTGCTTCTATTTAACCTGTCGCGCATGTTGATGAAAACTCTAGTAGAGATGTGCCATCAGAAACTACAACCTCAGAGGATCGTTGCCTATCTTGAGCAACTTCCTCTGCAAATATTGGTCCGGGTGCGCGTCACGCGACCTCCCCGACCTCTCCATCTGCCCCGTTTGTCTCTTTCGAGAGTCGCTCGAAGAGTGCTGTGTGCTTTTGGAGGTTCTGAGGGTCTGCTAGCTGCAATGCTGAATACACTGTACTTTGCTTGATGTTTTGCCATATCCAATTGAGATGAGGGTGACAATGTAGCCGCGGGTCCGGCTCGGTTGAAAAGAATGTAAACAGTGTTTGCAGATTCTTTCTTTCTTAGAGGTGGACCCGATCAATAGAATCGACTCTGACTTATTTCACCACAAATGGTCTGATGCTGGAATTGTTCCTCTCCCAGGCTTCTCACTGCGTGGAGAATCAGACCATCTGAAATTTGGAATTATCTTTGCTTGTTATTTGCAATAGCCCAGCACAAGACTCTGCTAGCTGGGAACCCTCGCACTTTCTATACTCGAAGGGCTTGTCAAGTTCGAAGAAACTGCGATCTGCTTTGCAAAGCTTGGAAATCTGGCTCTCCAATATATGGAGCAAACAAGCTGGCCTCGTTAAATCTGTGGATTACTACAGCACATTATATTGTTCCAAAGTGTCAAACAACAAGACTCGGGAACTCAGTGGAAACTTGAGGCTTTTGGCAAACTTCTGGTGGTTGTTGCAAATATATCAAAAGCTTAATAAAGGACGTTTTTCCTGCTTAGACTTTGCCTTCCAATTGACGCAAATTCTTAGTCCATCCTTTGAGCAAATGCGAGTTATCTCTTTCCTTATACCACCTCCCATCCTTCCAAATATATATCAACACTCAACTTCCATGACAGAATTTCTCTTCCCAAGATGCTCTTCGGCCCTGGGGCTTCCTTCGTGTGTTCTCCAATACCACCACTACATTGAAGTAACATGTCACCTACACTTGAGTTGTATGAGGCACATGATTCATGGCAAGTTGCATATCACCGCCGATTCTCAGGCTCATATACTGACGAAAGCAGCGTCGCACCGTGGATGTCTTCACCTACACTAAACAACAAACCCAACGAATCCTCCGATGGGGATCTTGCGACACTGCGAAGTGATTCCATGGATTTTTACGCCTCCGTTCAAAATATTCCGGGCTATTATTACGAACAGAGCGCCTACTGGCAGTATGCCTCTCAGCCCTGGTTCGGCAGAGCTATGCTGGATTAGCTCTCTTATCAGGGCAGGAAGGCGGAAGGGAGATAGTCCTTTTACAGCGCAGACTCAAGAATTACAACGAGTAGATCCAGGGCCGATTGTCACTTCAGTCTGCTAATCGGCACTTGAGGGGCGGGTGACCTCCCCCTCCTTTGTGGCGCCATGAGGGGGGGAGGAAGTTTTGGGGGGGGGGATTCACATCTATAATATTGCCCCTTTCTGGTAAGTGCTCGGAGTTATTCTTCCGTCGCTAGTCAACACAAGCGCGAGGCAAACTACCTCTGACACTTCCTAGACCACTGCAATTTCTTTTTTTGGCAGTCTATTTTTCGGCAGTAGAAGAAGGCTTCTCTTTGCTCGAGCAACCACTTCGCCAAAGTATCTCCCTTGCAAACAAGACCTGCTTGTCTGAGCTTTCTTCGCCAACGACAGTCGCTTTGTTTTCGCTGTGATTATTGCAGACCTTCCCTCTGGATTACGGTGGATAAGTTAGTCTCTCCGCTCCTCGTTCACTTATCTTGCTCTTGTTGTTGCAGATGTTGTGAGGCATTATCTTTTGCACTCTTCATCGGATCGCGCAAAGCTCCTTACCGTATTTATTTTCCATCAAAGACCGTCTACTCTTGCTCCTATGATCAATCCATCTTTCTACTCCCTCCTCCTACCCCTGCCCATATTGTTGCGCTGCTGTCCCGGCTTATCTTGCTAATCAGATTTACGGATGTAGATCCCTAGCTATACCTTTCTAGTCCAACAATCGCCATCTGTGCTTGGAGATCTTGGGCCTCATACACTCCTCTCGTCACCTTCGTATTCTCATTCAACCACTGTCTTCTCGACGCTCTTGAATAAATGATTCGTCATCTGCCAAGACAGCCCGCCCTCTGTGCTCGCAGACAATTTTCAGAGAATCCGGCCGATAAAGCTTTCGCAATCTCAAACCCAACTCCGGCACGAACCTCCAGCTCATAACTTCTCCATCCACCTCTACGATGGCTTCTAGACCAGGGCCGGCCAATCTGTGGCAGATGTTGAGTGCGGCAGCTAGTGCGAGTGTCAGAGCTGATATTACCTTTGAGCGCAAGTCGAGCCAAGGGAAAGTTGAAAAGAAGGTACTCTTTTACGATGAATTGTGGAATAGAGCATTGAGTCTAGGGGCATGGATTAAGAGCAACGGTTTGCTGGCAACAAATCAGTCTATCCTTCTACATACACCAAGTCAACATGATAGTATATTGTGGTTCTGGGGTATAGTTGCTGCTGGTGGGACACCATGTCTTTCGACCGTTTTACCAACCAACGAGATCCCGCGCCAGAACCACATCAAATATCTGCGAAATATTCTTGGAGAGCCAGCTGTCATCACAACCGTAGACTTCATGGCTGATTTTCGAGACTTTCACCGAGTTACATACGTTCACGAAGTCGAACCCCATGGGAGTTTGTCACAGGTTTCCTGGGATGATGCCCAGCATATTCCCGCTCTTATGACAAAGGAGGAAAACGTAGCCGTGCTGATGTTGACTGCGTAAGTTTTATTCTTCCTCGCATTTTCATCCTCCCTCACTCGAAACAGCTTTACTTATTGCAACAAATTCTCCCTCCCACTCTTCTCGTATTGCACACCAAACACTTGCTATCTATGAATGATAATTAATGGCTGACCGCTAGATCACCTAGAGGAAGCACTGCTGGCCCGAAAGTGGTTGATCTCGAGCATGGCTCAATCTTGAGGTCTTTGGACGCTAAGATTTCCATACACCATACCGCCGCACACTATGTCTTCCTGAGTTTCACAGCCTTCGAATATACCTCCAACTTTATGGAAATTCACCTGCATGCTACTCGATTAGCAGCTCCTCAAGTCCATCTCGAGCAAGGTTTAATTGTCTACAATCCATATAACTTTGTCGCTAAACTAGACGAGTATAACGTCTCATACACTTTCGCGGCGAACTCCATCCTGGAAAAGGCCCTAGCTACTTTGGAATCCGCCGAAGTACAAGGTTCAACTGCCTTCCCTAGTACAGCGAAGGTACCATCTCTCGATCTTCGCCATCTAAAGGGAATCATCACAGCAGGTCAAAGCGTTTCTGTGGACACATGCGAAAAGTTTACGAAGGCTCTTTGGAAATTCGGTGCTCCCCCAAGTTTCCTTCGGCCTGCGTATGGTTTGACAGAAGCTTGCGGCATCATTCTTTATAACATGAATTGTCCTGGCAATGATTCAAAACGTAATATACTTCGTTCTGCTGTTGGCTACCCTGCTAGCGCTACAGTAAATGTCAGAATTGTGGCGGAGGACGGAAGTGGCGTTGGTCCCGGCGAAGAAGGACATCTGCAAATTTGTGGTCCTGTTGCTTTCAAGGGATATCACAACAACATGAAGCTATCCCTTGAATCCATAACCGCAGATGGATGGTTCAAGACTGGAGACAGGGCTTATTTTGGAGAACACGGCGAGATTTATTTCACTGGAAGGTTCCAAGAGATTATAACCTTCAATAGGTAAAATACCCCGCATGCACTTCCCTTCCCAGCTTTCCCTAACCATTTCAGAAACAAAATTTACCCCGACGAGATCGAAAATGCCATATTCAAGGCTAAGGTGCCGCACATCGTTAGTCCATATATTGCGGCATTCTCGTATTGCCCCAATGCCAAAGAAGACGATTCGGAAGCACTTGTGATTGTTTATCTGCCAAGCTTTGACCGCGAGAAAGATTGGAGGACTGGAGTTAAGACAGCTGACCGAATCTCAAAAGCCGTCATCGATTATTGCGGTATTAGGCCGTCTCGAGTTCTTCCCCTCGAAGATAAGGTACTCCCGAAGACCTCATTGGCAAAGCTTTCGCGACCCAAAATTTGCGAAGGCTTCGTCAAAGGTGCCTATTTCAAGTACGATAAGTTTGACAAGCAAGTTACGTTGATGTTCAAAGAAAAGAAGGCAGTTATAGAACAAGACGCAGGAACTTCGACAGTCACACCTTTGCAAACGCAGATCGCACAAATATTCTTGAATAACTGCGACTTTGGCTACAGCGGATTCCTCTACAACCAGGGTATCAATGAAGGATTTACGGAAATCAATTTTTTTGATCTGGGAATGACCTCGATCGAATTGATGCGGTTTCTCAATGCCCTCCAGAGCGGTGGATTTCCAGACATCTCGCTTTCGCAGCTGTTCCGAAACCCTACGATTAAATTGCTGGCTGAAGAGCTCAACAACGTCGTACCAACGTATGACCCTGTGGTTGTATTCCGCGATTATGGTCTTCGGACTCCAATATGGCTGTTCCCAGATGAGTACGGCGATGCGTATGTGTATATGAACCTTGCTCGCCACATTCGGAATCGCCGAGTCTACGCCCTTCGTACCAGAGGCTTCGGACCCAACGAACAGCAATTTTCCTCCTTCGAAGACATGGTACGCACCTTTCACAGGGCCATTAAATGCGTTCAACCGACTGGGCCATATATGTTTGCTGGTTACTCATATGGCGCAATCACTGCTTTCGAGTTGGCAAAAAGAATGCGATTAGAAGGAGAAAAGATCTCGTTCTTGGCTAGTTTGGACCAAGAACCGAACATGAGACATAGAGCTCTTGGTGGCAACTACATCGAGTGCCTGTTCAATCTCGCATACTTGACTTCCGTAATTTCAAGGGAGAATTCTTACAAATTCATTAACGATGCCCAAGTGGATGGACTAACCGAGAACCAATGCCTGGAACAACTGAGGGTCTTAGGCTCTGCTCCTCGCCTGAGAGATATGGGTCTTTCACTTAAGAAATTCCACAACTGGGCTTCCCACGCTTATCATCTCAAGCGACTCTTCTGGAACTACAACCCGATGGGGACTGTAAATGGCATGGACATCTTCTACGTCCGCCCTCTTACCGACATCGTCAATGCGAGTGATAAAGAAGAGTGGTTCACTCAGCATATCAGCAAGTGGAAGAATTTCGTCGATGGGAATTTCATGGTGGAAGGAGAATTGGTCGAGGAAGAAGACTTACGACAGTCCCTCATGATAGCTCGACCTCCTCCACGGATGGTCTCAGGGCACAAAAGCCCTTACTGGCAGAGTCCGCGAAGTTTGACACCCCAAGATAACCCTACAACTCAGCAGGGTCAGGCGGCACATTTGGCTCTTCAGAGTATGGTCTCTCATGAGGTCCAGATGCATCAGCAGAACATGGCACACCAGCAAATCTTTGATTTCGAAAATGCCCACGCCTCTCATTATCAAGGTCCGATGCATCAACAAGGCACGATAACTCACCAAGGTTCATTAAACGAACTAACTTCACTACCCCCGCGCTCCCCTATCCCGCCGCTATCTCAAATGATGCCGTACCACGAACACTATCCGCCACCTGTTTTACCTTCTCAAAATGCCATGCATCCTCCAAGCCAAACATTCGATCATCAAAGTGCCCACGCGGTGCACTTTCAGGGTTCCGGTGCACCACTTCCGCCATCCCCGATACCACCACTAGCTTCGATGATATCGTACGTTGAACGCACGTCGCCATCCATGTCGCCCTTGCGCACTACCATGCCGTACCCCGATCACTTTCCTCCACCACCAACATTGCTCTCTCATCCTCCTTTCTCCTCACCAAACCTTCTCTCTCACCACGCACCAATGGCACCACCACCTACCTTATCCTCTCAAACCACTATAGCTGGCCCGTCTGCTAGCATAATTTCGCCACAAGCCTCAATGCCCTTCAGAGAACAATCCAGAACCTCGCAAACCCCGGTACTAGATAGTTCTGCACCCGTAATTTCCACAGAAGCCCCAATGCTCTTCAGAGAGTCAGAGCATAGGGAGCACGACGCAATGACGCCTAGAGAGCACGCCCCAACAACTTACCATGAACAAATCTCAACTCCTCATGAAGATCAAACACAGCATCATCCCATCACACCTCCAATCGACCACACCCGCGGAAGCCGCTTCTGGTTTGTCGAAGGCACGCATCACGAGATGCTCATGCAGCCGAACCTGGATAGTTTTGCCAAGACGTTGGAGAGAGCGATGGAGGGACGGGGGGTTGAGAGGGAGGGGTATGGGGGATGGAGATTGTCTTAGAGGTGTGTGGGGTTTTGATGGGGTGAGGATGGTGGTGGGAAGGGGGGAAGGGGGGAAGGGGAGGGGGGTTGTGGAGATGAGATTTTGAGCATGCGCACGCTGCGGGCAGCTTGATCTTGAGGCAATATTGCCAGGTGAATTTGGATAGAGCGGTTGTTAATGCATTTTTGGGATATCCTGATTGGGTTATTCTGGGAATGGTAGACTATTGAAATAATAATATGATTAATAATGAGATTGATGCTTTGATGGATGCTTTCTAGAGCTGACACTTATTGCGAAGATGGTAGGATTAAGTGAGGTATGTCTTTTATAGGCTACTCGGCGTAAGTTTGCTAAATTAGATGTTGGGGGCAGACATCGTAAATCGGCGAGGTGTCACCTTGGTTAGTCAGCGTAGGGGCCATATATATTCTACCCCCTCCGGAAAGGATAGATTCCCCAAGACACTCTTTTTAACCCAAGATTTCGCGTCGCAGAATTTTGGGTTTTGTTTCGTGCTACTGTACGGTCTACAAGATTCGGGAGCACTTGTGATGAGTTTGGTCCTGCGGTAATAACGACAAAGTCATGGTCGTACTGTGGGATGAGCAAACTCTCTGTGACTAGAGAATATTCGGGTTCCACAACAAATCGAACAAATTTTCAACCTAGTACCAATCATAGCTTGTCATCATCGACTGAACTAGAGTCCGCGAGGAATATTCATTTTGCTGTGTATATATTCAAGCTTAGGAGGCGCAACAACTAATCATGTACTGTATGAATTAGGTCAGTTCCCCCAAGAAACCTACGCATATATACTAAATTCCCTTTCTAAACTGCGTTTTCATTTCTCATCTCAATAATCAGCGACGACAATAAACATTTTTGTAAACCACCTTCCCTATTTCCAACGTTTCCTCCCAACAATAAACTCCCTGCCTTTTTTCAAGCTTAAACCCATCATGGCCTCTCCTTTCCATTCTCAACAGTCAGTTGACCACGATCCAATATTCCATCTCTTCCTTTGCCTTCCATATAGCGTTCAACTTTTGATATGGGATCAATTCTTCGCATCTCGCTACGGTCGAGTCACATTCCTTCGCCGCAAAACTGGACTCTCGCCATTTTGCCCTCTATCTCCGGGGACTGTAAATGGACAAGTCTTAGCTTTCACAGCAGAATGCCTGCCATTTGCATTGATGGAATATTCCAAAGTTGGGCCTAGGCCTCAGAAGTTGGGGGTAGTTTTTAAAGAGTTGATTGGTTCTCTTCTAGTAAGTACTGAACCTACTTAACAGTACATGGATTACCTCGTCAAATTTTACTGAGTATCACCTCCCAGATCCAACCCCCACGAATCCACGCCTACAAACCCCCCAACCACTTCTCCATCTTCCAGTTTATAAACCTCATCTGCCTAGCCGAATCATACTCCTCCCCAGCATCCCAACAGTATCTAAAACTTAGAGCCGGCTTCTACGCCGAAGACTGGTGTACAATTAACAGCGCACTATATAATCGCTTTGGCTTCAATTTTAAAGCTACTTTGATTTTTAAGGAAATTGGTAAGGTGGTGCTATTTGTTGAGGTGTGGAAAGGAAAACTGCTGCTCGATAAACAGGTACGGTTTTTGTTGGAGGGATATGCGTTGGAGGTTATGATGGCGCTTAAAGGGAGGATGGGTGGACTTTGGGTGGTTAGTAGTGTGTTTTTTATTTCTGATGGGGAGGATTTGGAGAGGGAGGGGGAGGGGGATGGAATTGGGTATTTCGATTAGAAATGTGGATTATTCTCTTGAGATTCAATAATCTATCTACTGCTCATAGAAAAACCATTCTCCATCTCCACTCTATCCATCTATCCCGAAACCAATCGACGATAAAACCCAGCAAGCCCCTTGAATAGTTAACCGAGTAGACCGAACTCCCACTGACAGAGCTGGAATCACTGTCAAAATAATCCCCATAATCAGTCATTGTCCAACCGCCCGGCGCAGAATTGTCCCACGGCGACATTTCAATCGTCCAACTTCTCGTACCGTCTCTCATTACCACGGCCAGAATCCCCAATTTGCCAGTTGTATGTCGCAAAAACTGAGTTCTAATGTAGTTGGCAAGCGCGAATCTGTTAGTCTTGCCCTTGTCGAAGACATCATCCTTGGCCATGATTACGGTAGCTAGGTGCCTTAGAAAGTAAAACCACTTTTTTAATAAATCCATGCATCCACTCAACCCTCTTTTCGAGGAAGCTAGGTGCTTCAGAGAGCAAAACCACTCTTTTAGTGCAACTAACCATCCCTTCCATCCTTCTTTCGAAGTCAAGTTCGTCCTCAATGGATCACAAAAGCTCATTGTAACATCCTTGAGAACATGTCTCTCCACATTCTGCGCATTAACAGTTCCAAAATCCACAAATACGATGAGTTCTTCCTGACCTCGAAGCGATAATGTGACGGAGGAGAGATCATCGGGAAATTTACCAGCGGTTAGGAAGTGGTGTACGTCATTCTCTAGCTGCGCGTACCAATGGAACTGGAAATCTTTCCAGGGGTGGTCAGGAATGGTTTTTACGATGGCTCGTTTAAGAGTGGAGAAAGTATGGAATGAGGCGGGATTTACTGGGGAGAATGGCGAGGTAGGGAGGTAGCATGGTAGTTTTATCTAGGGAAGAGAATTAGATATTGATGGGAATAGTAATTTATGGAGTTGAGTTGTTACAGCGATAAAATCGCAAGTGTCTTCGTCACGATCAAGTGCAGCGCGGCGATTTCGCACCCATATGATTGGTATATCCTCAGTGGTGACTTTGATGGCGCCATTGGTGGCGATTTGGAGAAGACGTTGTCGTGGTTGAAAGGTATAGGGGTAAAGGTAATTACGTCTCCAGGGAGGAATTCTTAGAGTGTTGGTGGTCATTGTCACTGAGAAGGTAAGCTGGTGAAAAATGGGTTGAAGATCGCGGCGACGTATGTTGATGTGTGTATATTTTAGCGGGACTTGCAGAGATAGATATCTAATTTGAAGAACACAGATTGGCAGGGGTCTAGTTTCCATTTCTCGTGGATCGCGATCGAAATTCCATGAGTGAAGACAAAGTAATTGTGTGTTCGTGTCACAGAGCATCAGGTGTGACACAGTTACAGCGAATCTCAGATGCCAGAGCTGCCATGAACAAAGAACACAAACGAACTTCGATGAAGTGCTTCATATGCTTTTGTCTTGCTTTACAAGTGTCTGAGACATACAAAAGTTTATACTATCAATGGGAGTCGGGTTTCGAAATAACTAGAACCCTCGTTGAAACGATATCCAAGCGATCCAAGCTTGTTCTTCCACATATAACTTCGTCAAGATGCTTATACTAGACACAAAATTTGACGAAATTTCATCACCACTTCACCACTTTCCCTCGATTTCTTACAACCGATCTTCTCCAAACATGCAGCTATCCAGGAGTCCATTTTCTCAGCTTCCTAAGGAGCTACGTATGGATATTTGGGAACTGACATTCGAAAGACGAAAGCTCGGTCTTGAACAAAGCGATGATTTGCAGATTGTGTTTACACTCCATAACCCAACTCTGCCCGTTGCGCTCCACGTTCATCAAGCGAGTCGTCAGCTTGCGTTGGATCACTACAGGCCTGCTTTGAACTTTGGCGGCGCAAACTTGAGAGGGGTCTTTCCTGGCGATTTAGATCTCCGTAGTGTTTATTATGCCGTAAGTTGCAAACATCATTGTTCTACAAACCGATATACAGTACTGTACTAACTAATTCCCCAGATCAAACTACCACACACCAGATTCTTCACAGTTGCCTTCGAGCACTGCCCTTACCAAAGACTAAAGAACATCAAAAGATCGATTTTAAAAGTCGCACCATCGCATTGCTTGAACTCTTTCAGGCATTACTACTTCACAGTAATGGAGTTGCAAATCCTTCAGTACCTGTCCGGCTATCTACATCCCTACACCTCCTTAACTCTCTCTTTTGAGGGCGACAAGAAGCTGAGCGTCATCATGGAATTTCCAACGGGCAGCTTTCGGATGCCATTCAGTCAATCGCCTAATGAAGGAAGGACTAGGCTTGCGAAGAAACTAGGAGCTACACTTTCAGAGATTTCGGGAGGTGGTTGGTCTATTCTTGCCGTTAGCTTTCTTGATGGTGTTAGTGACTTTGCTGTTGAGTTGTAATGCGAGTAGAACGCAGGGAAGCTTCTAAACAGATGGACTCTTGAGGAACAATCGGGCTCAATATGCTTTTGAGATCTTCTTTTCCGCCGGAATTTCTTTGATTTTATGGGCGGAGTTCTGGAAATACAAATGAACTGACTGTCAATAGAATTGCTCTTCCATCGTGCAGTTGCCGTTATATCTGTGAAGTCTCGATATTGTGAGGTGGGCGACGAATCGATTTGTAGCGACGCCAACTTGAAGGGCATAGGGCCTACTCTCGTCGCAAGATATACCAAAGAATCCCTTTATCTTTGTAGCCTTTTAAAATTATCGATTATATGGTCATCGTCGTACATCCTCTTATATTTTGTCTACCCATGCAAATATCGCAGCATCGGCCCTTCCCCTGAATCTCGCTTAAGCGGTTTTCCCCGCCAAAAAATTGACACCTCACGATTTCCGACTGAATTTTACATATACAATGGAGCGATAAAGAAAAACACGCAGGAAACCTGTGTGATTCAGATGACCTTCGAATTCTTTTGTCTTTTTTCCTGAATGCCTTGTAGTTGCTAGGTTTCATTGCTCAGTACAGCGGTGGTGGTCTGTGCTCTACGGTTGGACAGTCAAGATATACGACGTTTTTTCTCTCTCCAAAGGTCAATAAAAAGCAACGAAAAACAAATCACCGTATCTGGGAATCTATAGTACCAAGAAAGATCATATAGTTCATATCTATCTACTCAGAATTTAATTTACGAGCGTCGTTGTATAGTTTATGCTTCAGAGGCGAAGGTAGAGTGCCCGCGAAGCACTGGCCACCACTGGTGGTATTACCTGAGTCCAAATCCATAAAGACAGCCACTACCGCATTCCGAGTATCGCACTTTCCTGAAGTTTCCTTGCGGAAATTTTGGAACCTGAAATATCATGACCTATCCCATCCTGCAACTGTGAGTGTGCGAAAGTCAATGTCGTCTGAGTTGTGTGGCACTCGTGTCTCGAATGTTGTTTGTTCTCTTCAAACACTCATCGCACTCGAGCTTTGGCACCCAAGTTGTATTACCACGCTAAACACAAAACACAATGGTCATGTCTGTAATTTCTGTTTACATAGTGTTTTTACTCACGGGTCAACTTGAAATCATTGACTCCTATGTACCGCACAGTAAGATTGTTTTGCGTTAGGATTACTAGCCCTACGGTCGCAGCTTATTATAATCGGGGCATTAAATAAAACAATTTTTATTATTCGATTTATTATCGATTTATTATGGCTTATAGTAATAATAAATAATAATAGTATTCGAGATTAGTATATGAAATGTATCAATTAATTATATAGAGGAAACATTATTTTAAATAAAACTAATAAACTATAATAAAATACAAAATAATTAATTAGAATAAAATTAATAAATTATAATAAAAATTAAAATAATAAAATAGGATAACTCGTAATAAATTCATAGTTAAATCATTTTTTGTTAAATATAATATTTATAAGTAATAAAAGACGTATATAATAAATATTAAATATTAAATATAGAATAATAAATATTAAATCTAAAGAAAATAATATCTTTTATTCTTATTAATATTAATTCTTATAATATAAGCTTTTTTGTTACTTATAATAAGATTAACTTTAATTCGATTAATTAAACTATTAATATTCTTAACTTAAAATATTAATATAACTTTTAAAAAATTATTTATAATTTATATTATTCTTAATTCTTTATTTTTAAATAGAATTCTAAATAGTTTAATAATAATAATCGTTTTCTAATCATATATAATTATAAATATTAAAACCTATTTATATTATAGAATCTTTATTATTATTTTCTATTAAATATAACGTGGTTTATCACCGAGCGGCGCATATCACCGAGCGGCGCACTTCCCCACCACCCATCACTTTGGAACACAATTAAACAACCACAACAC
>QYAP01000664.1:0-23013 GCA_003988905.1 Hymenotorrendiella dingleyae
TGAGCGTCATTGCGTTTCCCTTTCTTTTTAAATGTATTAGATACACATCGCATGGCTCAACCGGCCCTATCGATAGAAGAATCAATCAATCAATCAATTATCGAATCCTTATTTCTCTTATTTTAAATAGTTTTACGAAATATTATAATAAAGTTTTCAAAATATTACCGATAATTATTATATTAATAAACAATAAAAATAAATTTATTTCCTTTTATAATAATCTAATAATCCTATTTTATATCGATTTCTTTACTTTAATTTTCCATAAATTAATTAAAAAGACTATTAGGATTATTAAAAGATCTTATAAGGTATTTAACTCTTAATATATAAATTAAAGGGCTATATATATTAATATATTAATTATCCCCGTTATAAATTTAGAATCACCGAATATAGAATTTTCTTTTTAAATCTAAAAAGATTTAAAAAGTATCGAGAATATTATTTAAAGGAATAATATTAAATCTATTATTAAGGCCAATAATAAGGCTAATAATAAAACTAAAAAGGGTATTAATAGAAGGGCTAAAGGAATTATTAATAATAAAACCAAAAAAAGAGATATTAATAATAGAATTATTATATATAATAATTAGAAATAAACCGAATAAATCTAATATAATATGAATATTTCCCCGAAAATATTAGAATATTTCGAAATTATTAATTAATCTTATAAAAGAAGGATAAACTAATAGTATTTTATTAATAAAGATAAAAATAATAGAAGGAATATAATACTTTATAAAAAAAATAAAAAAATAAATATATTATTATATTTATAATTATTAATTATTTATTTATTTTAATAAATAAAAAAAATATATTAAAAAGAATATATTAAAATAAAAGATAAAAAGAATATAAGAAAATAATAAAAATAAAAAGAATATATTAAAATATAATAATAGATAAGAATACGATCATTAATCGCTAAAAATTAATAAAATAAAAAAGAATTAATAATTAATAATAAAAATATAAAACCTTATTTTATTATAATCTATTTTACCTAAAAATTACTCTTAGAAATATAAGAATTTTATATATCTGATTAAATTTTAATCTATTTAATTAAATATATAATAAATAACGAAAGTTTATTTAAATTAATTAATCGAATAATTTATTAACGAAAAGCTGAATTTAATTAATAGGGTTTAATAAATCCCTTAATATAAAGATTATATCTAAATTAAGAATAAAAGGCCCGATTTTATTAAATTTTATTTAATAAATAAGGATATATTAATTATAAGGATAATCCTTAATATTCTCGGTCCCAATTCTTTTTATTATTTAAATAATCTTTATAAAAATAAATATATTATTTATAAAAATATAAAATCTAATTTTTAAATAGTTTTAAAAGAAGATTTTATACGATTAAATCTAATTTAGATTTTAATTTAAGGATTCGATATAAAATATATAATTTCTTTTTATAAGAATATAAGAATAGCCTTAAATTTAATCAGAAATAGAAACTTTAAACTCTAAAAAAAAATTCAATATTATCTTTTTATAAGAAATCAGAAATAGAAACTTTAAACTCTAAAAAAAAATTCAATATTATCTTTTTATAAGAATATCTTTTTAATAAAGATATACCTTTTAATCTCGAAGTTATCTTTATATCTAAGTTTAATTATATTAGTTTCTAGAAATTAATTTTTATTTAATTCTATTGAATGATTATTAAAATAGGATTTATTTATTTATATACACAAAAATCTATATACGCAAAAAGAAAAAACCGAATATACATCAATCGCACAACAAGCGATAAACCTACATATTAAACCTCGACGTCCAACATTCGATGCCCAACGATTAATCTATTTACCTACCTACCATCCATATATAATGTCGTATCCTATAAAATCGTATTCTATGGCGTCGCATATTCGCAACCAGATCGTCTTCAATTAATTGTGGTGTGACAGGTAGTAGGTAGGTTGATTGTCGGACGTCGAGGCTTAATATGCAGATTTGGTATTTAGGTGGCCCAAGCTCTAGCACCTGATTAGCCCCCTCTCGGGTAACCCTCCTTTTAATGCCTATTCTTGCACACTCCCTTACGTTACTACCTGTAAACCAAATTTCCAGTAACTTATATTAATCGATCCAGAATTAATTGGGCTTTCTAGCGAATAAGAGATTAAATTGTTGCAGGCAGGTTTATGATAAAATAATGGCATTTTAGATATAAAAAGTAGTGGCCTTTTAGTCTTAAAATCAATGGTGGCTTTTTAGTCAATTGGAATTAAATGGTGGCTTTTTAGGTATAAAATTATAAATGGTGGCCTTTTAGTCAATTGCTGTTGATGCTATCGTGGTCAGAAGATCGAAAACTTTTGATAGCCCTCTTGATTAAGGTCAAAATTAGGGCTTCTACCGTTCCCAAACCTCGCCCTATTTCAAAATCCCACTATGTTATAATATCTAACTGAATGGGCATTTCAAAACAGAGCATCGCCTCCCCTTCGAAACATATTAAAACAGTTCTTGGACACAAAGCACATCAGCGTGTTTCCCCCACTTCATTCACCAGCAAACCCAGCCTTTCGTTCCAGTAAACAGTAAAAATAGCCCTAGTGCCGGTTTCAACTATCTCCGCATGACAAGCCATTCACTTCTTAAATTCAACCCAAATAGGAACCCGCAAGGTTTGTTGCACATGGCACCTGAATTTTGCGCAAAATAACCACAAGTTTTGATGGCCCCACAAAAAGTTGAACAAGATTCGTGTGCGATGTGCAACAAAAGTTGGGAGTGCTGGTGAATGGAGTGGATGGGGTAGATGAATGTGTGGTAGTACCTACTCAGGCTCACTAAGAAGTGTGGATGTAGCAACAGTGCAGTGAGGATTGGACTTGGGAGAGCTAGAATTAGGAGAATTGCGAGCAGTGCTTGGTAAATAGTGGTGGAGGTCCTCGTGAAAAGAGGAAAAAGACAGTAGTTTCGACGAGAAATTGACAAGCATCTGCTAGATCTCCCATTTTTAGGGCCTCTGCCATTTTGATACCAAATGTGCTAGGCATTTAGAAAGAATTGACTAGAATGGGAGCAGTTCTCCCGTCATAAAAGGTCCCTCGTTTTGACCCTCATTTTGCCAGACCCCGAAGAGAATAATAGTCGCCAGCAGGTTAAACCCCCTGGGATTAAAAGGGAAGTGCTGTAAACCAATTCATGCGGTAAGTAAAGGGAAGATGCACTTCAAGCAAATAAAATTTCTCAGCACCTCTTCGTGGATGATGTTGCCCTGCTCCTTTGATACTCGATAAGTTCTCAAGGATTTTGACACTCTTGCTAGAATTTGCAATGACGATTGAGGTTGCTGAATTACGAGGATACTTGGGAAGCTCTGGTGTAATAGGTCCTTTTGGCCATCGAAATGCAGTTCTCTCTCTGCTACTCACCTACCTTGGGCATGGAGGGGAAGGTATATCTGTTTGCGTATGGTTTACTGCTTAGGTATCTCAGTTGATGGTTATGCAAACATAGTGCCCAGAAACCACCGAACAACACCTTTTATTCGAGCTATGACTTGTCATACGACCGCCTCGTTGTCATCTCAGCGTGCCGCCATTTTGGTACGTACAACGAGAACGGCTTTAAAATGGTTCTGTGTTGCCGTGACCTGCAGAAAGAAGTTCCACACCACGTACAGTAGAACGAACCCTTCGAGACGAAGTACGTGTAAGTTTCAATTGGTCATTGGTTGATGTACAATATATGCAAATTCGCCCACTCGTAAATTCATCAGTTCTTTACAGGTTTCCCTATGCCCACACCAACCGCGTATTGCATAGATGCGCACTAGCTCGGAATTGCAGATCGGGTCGTCAAATATTCCTGGCGGTATGGGTTGACGTCAACCTCTGGTCCACGGTTGAGTGGCGTCCACTTTGGCTCCTCCTTGAAAAGCCTCATAGCCACGATATACTAGCCAAAGTCAGCACTAAAAACGCCAACGTGCAGCACCTCTCTACCAACTCACATTCTTGTCATCCGTTGTAAATCGGTGGTAAATACCAGCCGGAAGAATCTGCCCACAGAATCAGCACCCTCCCCAACTCCACACGTATGGAAGGTCGTACAATCAAGTCATCCTTCTCCAAGAATATCCGCACCCACTCATCATCTTCACTTCGCACATCGAAAAATCCTTGTCCATCTCTGATGTACCGGATCTCCTCGTCCTCGTGTAGATGCTCGTGGAAAAAGCTCTTGACTTTCTCCTCGTAAATATCGCCCATCTTCTCGGGAGAAACAGTAATCACATCGCGGTTCTTGTAGCTTCGTTGGGAGGCGAGGGCGTCAACGTCGGCTTCGTTTGGGATGTGGTGGTAGAGGACGCCAAGTTTGGCAAGGTAGGAGGGGTCAACGTTGCGACCGGAATCGTGGAGTTCGCGTTGGTCGCCCTATGTCATGGTTAGTTTTCTGCTGTGGAGGGGTTTTTGCTGGAGACGTACGGAGGCGTTGTCGAACCAGTATGCTCTCATTTTGATGATCTTGGATATGAAGTGGTTTGTGAAATACGTGCAACTCGAAATGAAATGGACGAGCGATTTTTATATGCAGAGGTTAGCTTGATTGCGTGCTGATTGTCTGCGGTTCCATTCGTGGTTGTAACCCCTCCGATCGGCACAGGGATCACAAGCCAGCTACGCAGTTATTAGTCATCCCATGCGCGTCAACGTCGAGGTTTCCTCCTACCTGCGCAAGTAAGTACCTTGCTATCGAACTACCAAAAAATGCCTTTTCTGAGATTTTAAAAAGAGACGGTTCAAATTTTACAACTGTATTTTTCCTGGCATACCCACCAGTACCCGAGTAGGAACATTTAACAAATTCCGATACCGGACACGCGCGCAACCCGTCGTCATGTTGACCTTAAAGTCTACCAATTGTTTGAAAACAAGGGCATGGCTTGTTTGTCTTGCAAGGTTGGACTTTGATTATTGCTAGCGTAAGTGAGATATTCTTCCACCAAGAATCTTGGTTGGGAGATTTGGACTTTTTCAATTCATTTTGAAGATTACTCAATGAAGCACTTCGAGAAGTTGCGAACGAGGAAGGCGCGCCCACGTTGATATTACTATATCCGACGTATTTTGTCTTTCCATCTTCAAACTGCCCCCGTCATTCTTCTATCAAAAATCGGTTGTGCCGCAACGATTATCGTCCGCGCTGCGCTATCATAAACCGTTCGAGCTGCCAGTCCCACTTCAAATAATTTCTTAGCGTGCAAGTTTTTGGGATGACAGGTGTAGGGCACGCCAGTTTTTGGTCATGGATTTCCGGTAGTATTTGAAAGACCATGTCCCCTCGTCTTCTGCCTATAATTGTCGAGCTCACAGTCCCTACAATCCATTCCGTTTCATTTCAGCATTTCGCGCCATGGCAAACATCACTTTGCAACGAAGAAGAAACGGAAATCAAATCATGAACCAGGCTCGAGAACGAGACCTCACTGAGAGCATGTATTCTCAGCGTCGCAATCCCCGAGCATACTCGCAGGCAGACATTTTGAATCTTCATCGCCCTCAAAGGCCTTCAAACCTCGCTACTTATATGAACGCCTCCGACGTCGACTCTTCGGAAGATTCCGATTCTTCAGAAGAAAGCTACTATTCAGACGACGAACCCATGCCTCGAGTCCAAATTAGAAACAACTTTCTCAATGATGGACCCCTCGATAGGCAAACTGTATCTGCCAGACCCCACCGCGACTCAGAGTCAATCCTCAATGCCATTTCCCAAGCCGAGTCAGACGCTTCCGAGGCCCTTCTGCGGGAAGCGGAGAACGATCAGTTCCGACGTGATGAAGATTTCCTTCGAGAAATGGATGGCAGACCCCCATTGCAACCGACACAACATTCGACAAGACGAAACCCGGAATCCGAATCCGAATTTGCAAGCGTGGATGCTATATGGGGTCCTGGCTTCGGAGAGCAAATGTCACGTTTCTTAAGGGATGCGGATGAAATATATGGACCCCTTTCAGAGATGCGACACTCGGATACACCAGATCGTTATATAAGATATGGACGGCTACCAGAGACACGCAACTTGAGCAGCCCGAATCTCAATATAAGAAATGTACGACTCCTAGAGCGGTACAACCTGAGTGGGCCAAATAGCCCAGTACCTCGTGTGGCTCGTCGAACTCGAGAGACACTTCCTACAATCCACGAGGTACCACTATCAGAAACGGATTTCACGCTGTGGAATATCTTCAGCTTTGCTGCTGGCCCAGACGTGCTTGCGTCTGAGTTGGAAAATGGTTGGAAAACAGCATATGCCATCCAAATACAGCGAGCAAGGGCTCTCCTCGCTCAGTCTCAGCTAGTAAGTCATCCGTAGCTCTATTTATGTTACAAATCCTGACTGTGTTAGTACCCTGAACGACGAAATGACCAAATTCTGTGCACTTTGGCTGGATTAGTGCATCCCTTGATTGTCAAATGGGACAATCTGACCTTCTTTTAAGAATCTCGCGAGGAAGAATCTATGCGAATAGATTTATTTTTCGGCACTGTCACTGGTTTGATTGCATTGGATTTAGTCAGAATGAAGTTTTAAGCTTGGCACTGTAGAAATTGAATGATTCTGTACATGGGCACATTTCCTCGGGTCGACCCAAGTCTTCAAATATAGGTTGCATTCCTAATAAGAAATGGATTACCGTAGTTAGCCTAAAGAATGAACAATTTTCTATATAATCATGAACATTTGACTCTAATATATCGATGAGGGCACATATGTATAACTCAATATTTTCGCGTCGTGCAATACTTGGAAGTGTTTTGTGCGTGCACTACTAACTTTACGACCGGGAATTCCCGCTCGGCAGAATCAAATCACAAAAAAGACAAAGTTTAGAGAGTAGAGATTTCTTTTTTAACACAACGCAACGCAAAGTAGAGATTTTACGCACCCTATAATACATAAAGCCAGTCCCGAATCCCCAAACTCCAAAAACTCCCCCTCCCCTCTCCCTCTACCATCTACCAAAACCAACCACTACTCTCACCACTCTTCTTCGCCAATTCCCCCAACACATCCGGAATCTTGCTCGCCAAAAG
This sequence comes from Hymenotorrendiella dingleyae, assembly GCA_003988905.1. Classification (NCBI taxonomy): domain Eukaryota; kingdom Fungi; phylum Ascomycota; class Leotiomycetes; order Helotiales; family Helotiaceae; genus Hymenotorrendiella; species Hymenotorrendiella dingleyae. The sequence goes on from QYAP01000664.1 coordinate 7,101, forward strand.
TAACACATTCGGCAACGTCTGCACCACCTCATTCATCTCCTTCATCGTACTCCTCGTCGCTTTATTAACTGAAATGAGACGTAAACCGAGGAGGCCGATGGCGATGGTGGTGTAGATGATGGTGCCGTTTGAGACGGGGGCGTCGAATCATTCGGGGGAGTCGGGGGTGATGGGTTTGGGGCGTTTTACGGTGATGGAGAGGTTTGGTGTTTTGGATTTGGTTAATTTGGTGGATTCGGCGGTGGAGTAATTGTCTGAGGGAGGGGTGGTTATGCTGCTGAGTGTCTCGTCCTGGTGGGAATGGTGAGTTTTGAAAATGGGGAGAATAGGGGGAAGGGAGGGGAATGTACTGGGGATTCTTGGGTTTCAGACAACGAGCTGGTATCGTCGGTGACTTCGACGTCCTCCATAACGCTGTCGGGTTCGTAGTCGATTTTGATATTCATCTTCAAGGTTTGTTTCAATTTCGAGGAGTTTTTTTGAAGTGTTAAATTTGGAAGTGTGGAGGATGATGTGTGTCGAAGGTGGATGATAAGGGATGGGGAAAAGGTGAGTAATTATATATTCGCCGTCTAGTACATCCTAAAGTATAGCTTCCGGTAAGAAAATGTTCGGTTCGAAATTTTTGGCACCGCTACGGCACTAGGTCGGCTCGGAATGGGATGGTGTTTCGCACACTGAATTCCAGTGTCATACGGTAGAAAACTGGACTTTTGGCGATTTGTAATTTGAACGTGCCAGGCACAATATGCCATCTAGTTTAGTTTTGAAAAAGACAGGAGCAAAGCTGGGTTTCAAGGTTTCGGGAGCGTGTTGTTTGGAAATCAATAGATGTAAGTGCGGACGAAACACTGGCAAATGAATTAAATCACTTCATTATTACTACCCGTCAACTAAAACCACCTGTGAGGCTAGCAGAGTACTGTAGCATAAAAGTTAAAACTTCGCAGCAGAGAATGACGTATCAACAGTTTCCACACACTATAACTTTCTTCCAGCTCTGTCTTTCCCCTGTAATTGCGCTGGGGTCTCTACACAAATAGGTTACCCGGTGATTTCCCCCCACAAACAAAAAAAATGGCTTATGATTCGCAATTAAAGAAAAGACTACGAAGCCTGGAAGAAGTAGCATAAATGAGTGAGCAAGAGGAAAGGAAAATAAGGAAAGAAAATCGAAAAATGCCCCCTGGCGCGAAATCGGCGCTTACACATCCAGCTTACCCTGCGAAGGGACCAGACACACAATTTTTACGAAAAATGCCTATGGATCGAAGGTACAAACACTCCCCTACCACTCATCATATAACTTCCTATATCATGACAGTTCTCTGGACCCTACTGTCGCTGCATCGCCAAAAATCGGCCATCGCAGGGTAACCGAGTTGTGATCACCCCCCCTCACCTACCTTCTCTACGATTCATACTTATCATAATTGCGAAAGGCCAGAAGAAAACACTAGTGATGGCAGAAGGAAATATGGGAAGAAAATCAAACAAATTCTTAGTGAGCGAAATATTCGCTTGCACATCTGGCTTACCCTGTGAGGAGAGATTATTTCCGAGGAAAAGGCTTTTAAGGTCGAAAGGTACGGGTGGATATCACCTCTACGTCTCTCATATTACCTCTGAGTGCCTAGAAGATAACCCTTCCCCAAATTTCGTTGTCGCAAAGTGAAAAAAAAAAAAAAGAATTGCCGGTCGCAGGGTAAGCGAGTTGTGATCTCCCTTGAAAGTCTAGACTTCCCCACGATTCATTCTTATCGTATATTACAATAATTAGAAAGGTAAAAAGCATATAAAATAGGCGAGTAATAATAGAAGAGGGAAATGTTAGAAGAAAATCATATAAATTCTTGGATGAAATCGATTGCTTATACATCTGGCTTACCCTGCGATTGGATACTACTACCGAGGAAAAGGTTTTTGAGGCCGAAATGAACAGGTGGATATCACCTCTAGGTACGCGGCGTTTTTATGAATGTCTAGAATGTAGAAGATAGCGATTCCCCAACTTTTGTCGTCGCCGAATAGGAAAAATTGCTGGTCGCAGGGTAAGCGAGTTGTGATGGCAGTTCATTAATCGGATAATTAGGATTCTTTACGAATCAACGATTGATTGATATTGTGAATTGCGACCATAGATAGAAGTAAAAAGAGGGAAAAGAAGAGGGAAACAACGAAACAAGATTCGCTCGCTGCGCGAAATCCGTGGCCTATGGCCCTATACATCCAGCCTGAGCTTACCCTGCGATAAAATCCAATACCTTCGCGCGGCCTCCAACATTGAAACATAAACTCGGCTCCCATCTTAGATCACCCCAGAGATACTCCTAAGTGTTTAGAAGGCAGGTATCCCTCAGATTCCATCATTGTCAAGTCGGTTAGTCGCATGGTAGGCGAGTTGCACAACCCCGCGGTCCAACGATATTCACTTATCAATTGCATCCATTCCAGGAGGTTTCATCTATTCTTGTTGCAAATCGCACTTTTTTGACTTTATGCTATTGTAGCCTGTATTACAGGGAGTTCGAAGCCTGAAGGAAGTGGGAGTTGCGGATTGCAGTCGCTGCGCCTACCGTCCAACAATATTCACTTCACAATTGAATCCATTCCAGGAGGTTTAGACCATTCTTGTTGCATGTCGCACTTTTTTCACTTCAGGCTATCAAAGCCTGTAATTACAGGGAGTTACAGGGAGTCGGAAGCCACAGGGAAGTGGAAGTTGGTGGTTGTAAATCGCTGAAGCCTACTGGAAAGGCCGCCGCCTATATGAAGGCCCCCACACGCGATATGCAATCAAAGAATTAGTAGTAGATGAGAGACGGATAGAAGTTTCATAGCGCTTTCAGTCGCTGCACTGCATCCAATGTTTTTAATTAGCGCAAACATTCTGAAGAGGTAAATTTTCCTATTCCCCCTGCACCCAGATCAAAAACATGAAAACAACTTCAATGAGTCCACAATGAGAAATTTCCATGCGTCAAAATAGTATCCTCCCTCCTTTCCATTCATCCTCAATACTCTCCTTTCAACGTCATCCCAAGATATAAAAGCCAACGTTCCCCATCAAAGCAAACTCTAGTTCCCAGTTCCAACCTCCGTGAATGAATTCTACCACTGGTAACACCACAAGAATATGAAGACATTCACAAATTGTGTTAACAGATTGTGAATAACTCCTACTTTGTGAGAAGGTCTATTTAGTAAGACCCTCAAGCCCAGTGTCATGCTGCATCATTCCCATTCCCATGAATTTCCCAACATCACGCTATTCCAGAGTCCATAGGAAGGAAGTTAAGCAACATATGAGCAACTCCGAGAACACCTAGGAAAGCAACCATACCACGAAGCCAGGTTGAATCTATCGCCATGTCTTCTCTCAACAATGCTTCTCACAGCAATAGCATCAACGAAGCAGCGATTCCAATCACATTTCTCCCCTGGATGCTCGACACACTGAAGAGCATTCGAGACGAACCATCGGCAGGCGATCCAGGACCACAACCCACCGAGAACGCTCGTGGTAAGCAAGTCTTCTCGAATACCCACCCTGGGCTCTCCAAAGCATATCTCTATATTCTAATCCATGCCAACCTCCAGCTTCCGACCGTATCAAATGGTACTTAAACTATGACAAACACAAGATCAAAACCCTCGAAGATCGCGTCACCGAGCTACAAGACCGAATTCTTGACGACCGAGTCGCACAGTACGCCCGTCTTGCGGACATTTATCGGCATATGGCTATATCTTCGGTTAAGGGAAAAGACGCTGTTCTGAGCGCTTTGAGCGAGGTAGATAATCGAGGAAAGCTTGATTTTTCAGGCGTGTGGGAGCTCAGAGTTATGGTTTTGCGTCCGAACCTCGAGCTGGTAGCCAATAATGAGAGTGCAGGAGTGGATAAGGAGAAGGTGATGAGAACGCGGAATTGGGTTATGGAGAGTGATGCTGAAAGGGAAGACCGGCTGCTGGGTCAGTTATTTCCGGAGAGGAAGCCAGGCAAGGAGGAGAAGGAGGCATTCTACGCTTTACTGAACAAAATTACTTCGGCGACCACGCTGGAGAAGTAGGGGGGCGGTGAGAATTTTTGGTTGGGATCTGGAGGTGTGGGTTAGATGACTAGCGATTGATGCGCGGTAGTGAATCATAGAATTATTCTGCCACAAAAGAGCTTCTTTTTTAATCGATCTGATTGTGGATATTGATGAACCGATGAACTGAAGACGTGAAGGAAATAATTTGATGGCTCCATGTACTCGGATACCCCTTGACGAAATTCGAAGTTGCGAAAGCCAATACTTGGTTCATTAGATATGGGAACGAATGCTGATTTCATCTGACAGCTCCGATGAATGATTCGAATAATTTCCACAATACAAATGACCTATTTAGGCGCTTTTGCGACCCCGAGCCGATGAGTGATGTTTCTAGCAAGATTAGGCAACTCGCTTAACCTAGCCCCTTTTCGACGAGCGTGCGAGCTGCCCCCTACATTTGATTACCGCAAACAGATGTCTTTAAACAACAACCCTGGGGAATCCAGCGTGCGACGCGAGAGCTCCCCATGTCTAGTTTTGCTGTATGCAGGAAGTCATATCATCCCAACTGCTCTAGGAGGCCTAACGCATGTTAGCTGGGTCTATCTTCATTTAGGTGTGAGGAAATGGGGGCTTGAAATTTGAAAAATTTTTGAACATAATTGAAATATTTGTTCGTTGGAAAAGCGGTTGTTCCTGAAGCTAACGTTAACGCTGAGTAAGCAAAATGTATCTGCCGGGAAAGTCAAAAACCTGCGGACTTCACGGTAAGATCAATTCAAGACGATGTAGCGAAATTGTTCTATCGAACGCCCTTCCTGGAAACAACTCTACTGGAATTTTCAAAATCAAACCTGCTTAGAAGATATACTTGCAGTGAAGAAGAACAAAAATACTGAAGTACCTCCCCAAGTACCGAGACCCAGGGGTTCGGTAAAATAAGTCCGAAGGGCACGGTCCATCCTTGAGCCAACCCCGCTTTGCACTCACCCTACCCCTCCTTGGTTGTGTTCCCTACAATGACATAAACAACGCCAATTCCTACCTACTTCCCTAAACTGCAATTTCTCCTCTTGCCCGAGGAGTGCTTCGAATTCCCCTCAAATCCGCCATCACCACCAGTTTGTGCTCAATTGGCACTTCTTGCACTTGTCCGCAAACCCCAGAAATCTACTAGTACGTACGTACGCAGTCAGTATTCAGAAAGATGAGTACCTATAAAGGAGAGTTAAATGCGAACGGCATTCCACCTTTCGAGGCCCTACCATTGAGGAAAGAAGATCCGTATTTCTCAGCTTGGGGACTCTATGGAAAGGACGATCAGTTGGGTGCTTTGAATCGATTGAGTAATGAGCGCGGTTCGTACAAAATTACTTTCGCAATTCCTTCTGCCTGAGAAAATAATTTATTTCTCGTCGCAATGCCGATAGACCTATGAAACTAATTATGAGATAGTGGTCGCATCGGCGAAGAGTGAGATCCAGACGGGCGTCAGAATCGGTCTTGATGCTCCACTGAATGCGCAAACCAAAAGTGGAAAGGCATTCTTCGCAAGACAATTGTTTCACCAGGAGCTTATTCATAAGCTTCCGAAGACCGTGAATGATGATAGCTGGAGTTTTAATAGCCAGGTATGTTGAAGTGACTAATTTCCGTCCACTGGTGAGATTTCATGGAAGTGCGTTTTATTTTGACATTTCCAACGACGTAATATTATCAATTCCTACCCTCAATATCACGAAAGTTGTGTGAATGAGAACAGTCTGGTATATTGACGCTCAGACAGGTTTCCACGCAATGGGATGGCCTGCGTCATTTCGGCTACCAGAAAGAGAAGTTGTTTTACGGCGGCGTCACAGTTGAAGATATCCACGGTCCAACCTACGATTCTCATATCGGAAATGGACCGCTCGGCCACACCCTGACCAAAGATTCAGGCACTGAAGTTTTGGGAATTCACGGTAACACTCCCCCCACCCTAGAACAACCGCTTCTTGGATTCCCTGAGACCAAATCTCCACTTCATACTCTAGAAATACAGGCTAACTATTTTCGCAAAGAATGGGCAAAGCAAGGAATCATAGGCCGCGCAATCCTCCTTGATTTCCACTCTTGGCGAATTGCTCAAACCCCACCTATTCCTTACAATGCGTTCGAAAGTGGTAGTATTTCCCTTTCGCAGCTGCTTGCTGTGGCCAAACATCAAGGGACCGAGATCAAATTCGGAGACATCTTAATTACACGAACCGGTACAAAATCCGTTTTCTCTGCGTAGTCTGTGTCTTGTCCATGCTGAAGTACCGAAAAGGCGAATGATGAAAGCACTACAAATCGCTAACAAGACATCAGGATTTACCACAGCATTGAATGCAGAGAGCGAAGATAATATAAACGCCCTCAAAGACGTATTACCCCCACATTTTAGCGGTGTAGAACAAAGCGAGGAGATGTTGAAATGGATTTGGGAGCATTTCAGCGCAGTCGCCGGTGATCAACCGAGCTTCGAATGTTGGCGTAAGCTTACCCCCCTTTCTACCAAAATTTCTCGCTAACATCATACACCATCCAGCATCTCAAAATCCCAAGCTCCTCCTCCATGAAGTCATCCTTGCCGGTTGGGGAATGACCATCGGAGAACTTTTTGATCTCGAGAAGCTCGCGGAGCATTGTAAGAAAGTGAATCGGTGGAGTTTCTTTTTGAGTAGTGAGGTTTGTAATGTTACTGGGGGTGTTGCGAGTCCGCCTAATGCTGTAGCTATATTCTGAGAGTATGGGGAAAGCGAGAGAGGAGGGTGTTACTGGGAAGTTGGTTCCGAAAATCGGGATAAGGGGGAGAACCAATTGATATCTTCGGTCTTTCCCTACGATTGTCCCTTCGAGCTATACCGTTTCCATACCATTAATGTTGTTTATTGTTAAGTGTTCAGCGACCTTTGTCAATACTCCTATTCCGACTCAATTCCAACAGCATGCCGATGACATTTCTTCTCTGACCCTTATCTCAAACCCTCATCGCAAGCTTTTCTATTGCTCAACATGTACCGGTAAATCATCTATCAAATTGGCAGATGCTCTCCTCGAAGTAATTGTATCGTGCGAAGATATCTCGTGGACCATCGGTCTTCCCCCCCTGTCTGCGCTATACAACTCGCGAAGTGATTCTTCTGCAGCCAGCTCCGCTCTTGGAGTCATAGCCAACTCTGCCAACGGTTTCCCCTCACCAGATAACTCCGATTTCTGGTTCACCTCCTCTGGTTGCGCATGCGCCTTGCGCGACCTTCTTTTGTAGATGAAAAAGCCGATAATTGCTGCGAATGCCAGGACGATTAAGGTGACGCCGACCCCGATTCCCGCCGCTGCTCCCGCAGATAATCCAGAGGCAGGCGATGAAGTAGGAGTTGATGTACCGCTGTGTGTCGTTGTGTAGCCAGTACTCGTTATAGAGCCTGTGACAGTGGGTGTGGACACGGGTGTAGAATTTGCAATGGAATTTGTGGACTCCGTGGGAGTAGACTGTGTACTGGAAATGGTGGAGGTCGGACTGGATGAAGCTATTGAAGTCGTAGCACTAGTAAAGATTGGGCTAGCGCAGAAGCATTCGGCTGTTGAAAATTTCTGTGAATAGATGTATTCGCTAAAGAATGAAAGGGCACTTGTGTCCGGACACTGAAATGAGTTTGTGGAAGCGTCATAGCCCGAGTTTTGGCAGACCTGAGTCAAATATGTACTAGTAGCTAATAAGTCAGAACAAGTGTTGCTAACACAAGCGTCGAAAAGATCCACCGTTGCCATGATAAATATTACCCTTGAAACAAAAAGCAAAAGAAAACGCTGCCAGATATCCTGTGGGGTAGAGGAGATAATTTTTTCCAAGCCTCTGGAAATGGGATGTCAATTAAGAAGAAAGCAATCAAGGTCAAGAGCTTAGCGTTGAAATCTATGCATAGAACTTGAACCAATTAAAACCCTTGGGAAGTTCTTTCTGCGCCTGATGTAACCCCGTCTTATTTTGTGCGAGCTGCTTATGATACCGTTACATCGCAGATAGAGTGCTTCGGCCAGTGTTTTCATCCTCCCCTCCCGGCCTGAAATGCCAGGAGGTTGAGGTAGGATTATTACATTTCCCAGGCAGGCTAAGCGAGGAGGAATAGAAATAATAGGTTAAGAGAGGCTAAGAGGAATCAAAATTTTAGCAAGCAGGCTGAAGCAAGAAGAATACATTTCCCAGGCAGGCTAGGAGGGGTCTTTGAAAACACTGTCCGCAGATATAACCAATTAAATCCCCAATTCCTTTTTATGGCTGCTGCTTATCGTTACACCACAGATGGAGTGTTTCTACAAACGCTGCAAACTCCCCGCGCCCAAGAAAGCCATTGGTATGAGCCTTTGCTCTCCAAAAAAGAAGCGTCAAATGAAACTGCTCTCGAAACTGTAAGGAGAAAACGAACCCCTTTAAAGCTTCTAAGCGCCTGAACAGGAATTGCCAAGTGAAAATAATTCGACGCGGTCACTTCAGAGACGCGCTGGATGTGCTGGCTGGTCCCGACTTGGACCAATACCACAACACAACCAATGAATTGTCAATTCGGCCTTATTTCTACATGATGGATGCAATCGTGAATATCGTTGTAGTGGTATAGAGGCAGGGGCTGCATATTTTTGACGCCTGTTTCGCTGGATAAATAGCGCGCTAATCACAGCCTCTTGGAAAAGCCTCCCCTATCTTTTTCGCATAGCCTCCTTCCTTTTTCAATAGGGCTTCGCTAACTTAGCCCAAAGGATAAAACAAACTACCAATAGCTCTATTTCTATCTCGTCCCAGGAAAATCTTTCCCTCAAGAGGTACGTACTGTAGGTATGCTCCCCCATAGTTGGGTATTTACCGGTAAGCGAGCTTCAATTTACCCGTGATACGATGCCCTTCCCACAAGTACTACAGCATTGCGGCTGAACGATTACAAATTTACGAGTGTAAAAGAGGCTAGAAAATTCAAGTTGAATCTACTATAGCCAAGTACGAAGTAGCGAAGATGTGTTTCTGAAACCCAGCAAAATATACATTGCCGTTACGAATAGTGCCATAACGGATTGCTTTGCTACGGAAATTTTGTTTTCACACCTATCCATTATTCTCATAAGTTATCAACAGAAGGCCTCAGAAAAAACTCGAGTTATTGACCGCTGTTTCTCGTGCACTTACATCGAAGTTCACAGATCAAAGAGCATTGAAATGGCTCACAAGAATACCACACCGCGTCCAATATTACAGCAACATCGAAGATATATTTATCCAACAATATCCCAAGTATACCGGCCTAGCTTGGAATGTTTTCAAGCTACTATTCATAGTAAACACCTCTCCCCATTATGGTAGAAGCTTCATTCGTCAAGTGAACTAAACACGAGAAAACTCGCGAAGAATAAAACCAAGCTTGCAAAAACACCAACAAAATTCCGTAATCAGATTTCAGACTCTCTTCCTCGTATAGCACTTTCGTATCTAACATCACTAAATCGTGTCCTTATTTACTCATCCTCGCGAATGTCGAGCAAACTTCGCCACGCTATAAACAGGCCTGCAAAACTACGCTACTATGAATATTGAGATGTGCACCACAGAGATCTAGCAACGCAATGTTCATCTCGAGTTACAGGAGATGCAGTGAGCGGGTGATGGAATTTCAGAATATATGCCAAGTAACTGTGTATCTGTGAGTTTTATGCTTTGGTTAGCATTTATGGAAATGAATAGCTTCACAGGCTCTTCATTCCTAGATACCTGCAAACGACCTTCAAATAAACCAAATGATGGAAGCCACGCATATTAAACCCGCTAAATTCGCTACGAAAAATAGGAGGGATTCCAGCCCCATCCGAAATTTCGCTAGCAAAATGGATTTCCGCAATAGTCATAGCCGATTGGTAAAATGGTTGCCGTAAAGATAACAATTGGTTTAAATCATCCCAAGATTCTAAGGATAATACCCAAGAAATGAATTTAAATGCACTTGCTACGAAGACACGAGATGGCAAGAGAGTAAGAATTGAACATAACGCTAGCACCATCATCTATAGAAGTACCTTGATCTCCCCGCTATGCTAGCACGTATTATACGAGCTCGTACAGTACGATCCACTTCAGCACAACGTATAAGCCTAATGGAATTCTACTCTCATGTGATCGTATGACGGGACGTAAGCTAGAGAAGATTGATAGGCTAATTCGGCATCTCCAAGGTGAGATTCACCCGCGAATAATAAATAACAATTTGGACAGAGTAGGCGTGAAATGAAAAGGAGGGTCTGATGGATATTGAAAATCGTTAGGCTGGTGGTAGAGCTCAAAATCCCGTGATGCAATGTGCTGAGCGATTTTTTGCTTTCTTAACTTGAGTTAAATGCCAGTGAATAAATTGCACCAAGATAGAAAACTGCGCTGGCAGAAATGGAGCCCACAGTTCAGCTGAAATATATATCCATCGCTTAGGGGCTGAACTCGGCTATGGCAGAAAAACGGAACAGGCAAAGCTGCTTGCTGGTAGGCTGGTTGCTGGCCCGCGCCACTTGTCAACGTGTCAGCCGGCAGCTCGTGGTTCCGATGATTGGACATGCTGCCACCTCAGAGAGCGGCACCACTTGGCAACCGTTATCTATCACCGTAACCCGAACTCTTAAGATGGTGAACGAGAAAGCGCACAATTGAACGGAACATCGCGCGACGTTGGATTTAACATCAAGCTTGGAGTTCATGACAGGTCTTGGCCACTGGACCCAAGACGGGATGGATCTTGCCAAGTCAGATCAGATGGGGGCCAAGATCCGCCAAGCAATGCTTGTTGCAGCGGCCCTGACATGAGCATCAATGACGACTTGGGCGTGGAGACCGATTGGCCATGTCACAGTACAAAACTTGGGGATATGCACGGAGAGAGGTAGATGGATGTCATAGATGAATTTCATTTCAATTCTGTGGCCGAACCCAGCCAGCACAAGGCAGTAAAATCTCGTCGCAAAAAAACTGGCATCAATCGTCATGTCCGAGCGCGCAAATCATCGTTATCTGTCAGGCCATCCATCCTCCCTCCAACGCGTCTTGTCCCATGTATTTCCGTCCGATATACTGAAGGTTGGCGAGTACCGGTAGATTGTATGAGGGTTGGCTTTGTTGGTTGAGAATGGTGACGTTGATGGTGGGTGATTTAGCAGCAGGCCTCCTCGCAACCGCAGCAGCAGCAGTTGCAGCCAGCCTCTTCTCCTCCACGGAGACCAACGTTCTCGGTGCCCATTTGAGGAGCGACAGACTGCAGACACAGAGGCGTTAGACAATGTTCGTGGTTCCGATTGAAGGTGAGGCAGGTTAACTTACTGGCTGTTGGAGCTCAATGTTGGAGGTTTGGGTGGTCATTTGCTCAGCGACCTGGCTGGGTTGTTCGGTGATGGAAGGCATGTTGAGTGAGTGAGGTCTGTCCATGTCAGTTCCTGCGATAGTTCGTCGCATCAGGCGCAGTGCATACCTTTGTGGTTTGTAATGAGTCTGGAATGGGTTCTTGGTATGGAAAGTGGATGGTTTTGCTTGGAAGATGGAGAGAGGGAGGAAAGAAAGGCTTGTTATGGAGAAGGAGGGGAGCGCTGGGAGCACCAACGAGCTCAGCCACCTTGATTTGGTTTGCCCGCTTATCTCACCATTCACACTCCACCAAGCTGAAACACACGGACCGGCTGGTTGTTATACACCGCCCTAGCATCTGGTCAACCAATCAGAGAAGGGCAGAGGGAAGAGACCTCGGGCCTTAATAGTCGGTGAAGGAGCTAGCTGTACATCCAGAATGGCTATCTGATTTGCTGACTGTACCAAGTACCTGGGTACTGCTTCAATTGGAGACCCATTTGACCTCAATTCTTAGAGCACGTATTAGGGCACAAAGACGCATCAACCAGAAGTTCAGAGCAGCCCAATTCCTCCCTGCTGCTCTGGCCCAATAAAGTTCAAACCTCTCCCAAAAGCACAAGTATCGCACTAAGGGGCGCAGATCGTGTAAGAGTGAGTGATTTTCCCCCCTCTAGTAGGTACGACATCAATGATTGGTCCTTTGTCCGATCCTGATACTCACTACTACAGTGCGAAGCGGTAAATCTCCTTTTTCAGCGCATAAATCGGATTCCCGAAATGGAAGCCGCCCCTGCAACAGAAATTCAAGCTGGAATTCGGCCTTGAATCATGTTACTTTGTAGATATGGAGTGATAGATTGGGTTGATTTGTGCTTAATTGGGTGTGTTGTCATAACGTGGCAAGCATTCAGGGCTGAGCTGGAAAACTTGGAAGACCCATTTGCAGATGTCAACAACCCTGATTGGGAGGCTCGTATGTGTCTAGATGGAAAAATCGTGGACTTCCAAGGTTGGGGAAAGCTCGGGCCACTCTTCGCTGCAGGTACGAGCTCCAATCAAACCAAGCATTCTCACGGCCTGGAGAAAGCAAAGAGAAAACTACATTTGACTTTCAACTCTCTCTTGCATACAAAACAAATCTCTAGGCTCTTTCATACGGTCAGAGAATCAAATTTTTCATTATAAGACCGGTGCGCAGCATCTTTCTCTTATCCTCCCCCGCTTACCCTGTCACAAAATCGACTGAAAATTGGCGACGACTATTAACGTTTTCATGTCTAGTATTTGCACCAGAATCTTCTGATACATCTCAACCCTGATTGATACCACCTTCTCAGACTTCTCTATTTAAATTTATGCCGTAAGATAATCATCTTCCTGGAATTTCTGATAGCATTGCAGTGGTTAAAACGATGAAGTTCTCTGGGTATTACGGATACGAAGGACGATTTTCTTCTATCAGAACTACTTGAGAACACTACTTCGAGAAGTTACTTTAAACTCTCTTTCTTTCAATTCGCTCGATCTTCAGACGCCCTTGATTCCAAGTCCAAACTAATACTGGGAAGCGATGTAATGTGAGGTTTTGACAGTGACATTTACTTCGGCAACAACTCCCACCTCAATCTGTTATCCTCAAACCACGTTATCAACTTCTATCCTAGGCTGCATTCAATCCTTTGCTGGTCCCCATATTATATCTCCGGCTGTGAATTTCCCTTCGCTGATTTATCGTGGAGTCGTTTTCAAATCAAGTTCATCCAGCAGATTTTTGAATTTCATATTCTTGTGACCCAGAGATATTACTGTCGCTGGAGAAAGCCTAAGATCGTAGAGTAGCGTGCAGTAAAAGTGTTGTATTGTCTATTCTAAGAGAGGTTCTATGGAACTGAAGTTTTAAATCCACCTATATTGACTAATAATACCCTTGTACGCGCTACCGATTTATAAGTCCCGTTCTAATAAGTTTCGCTCTGAAACTAACCAATAGGAGGCTAATAAATAAATCGAATTAAAACTAAAACGTTTCTATTAAGAATAAAGAAATAATTTCTATGAAATAAGATATAAACTTAAGAATAATTCTTTTAAACTCTTATAATAAAATTCTAATATAATTTAATAATTAATATAATATAAGAGGTTATAATTATAGGTTTAAAGAGAATAGAATAAATAAAAACTTAAATAAAAGGGTAAGAGTAATTGAAAATCGATTATATTAATTTCCTTATTTCTAATAATTCTTAAAAATTATTATTTCTAATATTTATATTTAATATCTCGAATATTCTTTAATTAATAATTATTTTTTTATTAAGAATAGGTATATATTTTTTTCTTTAATAAATATTCTAATATTCTTCTATTATTTATTTTTTATTAATAATAAAATATTCTATTCTTAATTTAAATGGTTTTAAATAATTATTATAGAAATTATACTTAATTTTCGAATTATTTAATTATTTAATATAATAATTCTTATTAAAATCTCTTCTAAGTTTTATAACTTAGAATAGCTTTTAATAAAAAGGATTTAATTTATTTTTTATAGATTTAATATTATAAAGTATTATTAGATTATTAGGCTTAAAAGTATATATTTTTTAGATTCTTATATTATATCATTCTTTTTTATATTTTTTTTATAAATTAACTTTAATTTTAATTCGATATTTTTAAAGCTTTTTATCGATTATATAATTTAATATATAAAACTCTAAATTAAGTTAAATAAGGTTTTATATGAAATTAGGTTTTAATATAATAGTTCTAGTTTTAATATAAAGGATTAATAGAAAAGTTGTATTTATATAAGATAAAAATTAATAATATTTTCTTATTTTAAAAGGAGAATATTTAATATAATTTAAAATATATCGATTTAATTTAAAAGTTATTAAAGAAATTAAAAATGGTTATTTATTATTAGTTTACGATTTTTTTATAATATATTATATAATATTTATTAATTTCTTTATAACATTTATAGTTTTTTTTATTATAATTAATATTAGAATTTATATGGTTTTAATTAATTAAAAGAAGGTTATAATTTTAATTCTTTTGAAATATTTTTTATAATTTAAATATATTCTAACAAATACTCTTTTAATATTAATTAATTATATTATATATTAGATTATTTTATTTTAATTAATATTTATAATTATAAATATTTAAATATATTTAATAGTATAATTAATGATTATAAGAATATAAGTGAATTTAATAATTCGTTTAAGATAATATAAATTAATTTTGAAGTTTTAATTTTTAAATCGATTTATTTAAGATTAAATAATTTAGAATAATTCTTTTAAAGAAAGATTAATTAATAAAAAGGATCTTATATAATCTATTCCTTATAAGGCGTTTAGTTCATTAATATAAATAAGAGAAAAGGTTTAAATTTATATTATAATATTATATTTAATATATTATAAATATTTTATAATATATTATTTTATGTTAGAAATTATTATAAACTAATATATATTCTTTAATTTCCTTATTATAATATTAAATACGAAATATCCTTTTAGATTATATATTTATTATAAAATATTAATAATTTTATTCTTGATTATATAATATTCTTTTTATTTTCTTTAAATAAAGAAAAGATTATTTTTAATTAATAAATAATTTTTAGTTTATTAAATAAATATTTATTTATATAGAATTATATAATCGATAAATATAATTCTGAATTTAAATAAATAATAAATATTTTTATATTATATATTATTATTAAGCTTAATAGAGAAGATATTAAGATTAGGGTATATAATGTTTTTTATATATTTTTATATTATCTCTTTTATTATATAAAATTCGTAATTATAATCTTTAATCCGTATATTAATCGTAAATATCTTAATTATTATTATATTAATAAATATTTTTTTTAAAATTTTTAATACTTTATCGATTTTAATATTATTTTTAATTATTTAATGAAGATTAAGAAATTATTTATAATTATTCTTTTTATTCTTTTAAATCTATTTAAATTTCTTATTTTTATTAATCTTTATTTTTTTAAATATTTTGAAAGTTTTATTATATTTTATTTAAATTAAAAAGAGTATTTATAATAAAGTATTTATAATTATATTCTTTTTATTTAAAATATAGATAAATTTAATATTAAATATTTAGAAATTAATAACTTATTTAATATAAATACTTTCGTAATAAGGATTATTAATAAAATGATATAACGGTTTATAATTAATATAAATTATATTAATAATTAAATTTTAAAATATATAATAATATTTTATATAATAGAAATAATAGGTAATATAGAGTTTACGTTTATATATATTATAATTCTATTATATATTATTAAAAGCGATAGAATTATAAAGAATAAAATATTGTAAGGATATCAAGACCCTAAAACTAGGTGCATTCAAGACGAGTCACGTAAGGTAGTTTGAGAGTAAGAATATCGTATTATTCAGAAGCTAATCGC
>QYAP01000665.1:0-21457 GCA_003988905.1 Hymenotorrendiella dingleyae
GGCTTTGTGCCTCAAGAGGTGGTCCGTGCACTGCTATAGCCGTAGCCCCGCAGCCCAGACCGTATTCACCCCAAATATGCCAACAACATAATATATATATAAGAAAAAGAAAAAAGAAAAGAAATAAACGAAATTATAAGATAATAGAATAATAGAATAATAAAGTAAATAAAAGCTATTTAAAATAACCGATAACCGATAATAAAATAATAGAATAATAAGGTAATAAAGTAATAAAGTAAAAACGTAAAAATAAGTTTAAATTATATATTTATACTTTTATTTATACTTTACGTAAAGATATAAAAACGTGAAAGTATATATATAGCGTTATATAAGAGGAATAATATTTCTAAAATATAAGGGTATCTTAATATTTTTACGCTTTTACATAAAGTACTCGTACATAAAAGCACGTATACGAATATGAAATGAATTTTTTGCTGATACTTTGAATAGGAATAGAATAGGTTCCATCTATTAGAGCGTAACGAACTCGGCCCCCACGGCAATGGCCGCCGGAGGCAAAAGAGAAGAAGAAGAAGGAGAATACATATTCAAAGGATTCCAAGCTCGCTTCATTGTTACGGAAAGACTTGCTATTTACGTCCAGATATCTTGTAAATGCGGTATGATAGCCAGGTATTTCTTTCAAACTCCACCACGATACAGTTTTAACGCTGAACAAAAATGAGTCCTGCATCTTCAGGTCTCTTTAGATGGGTACTAACGTTAAAGTACTTTCCATCTAGGACGTCCATTGTGCGTGCTCTCGCCGCTTCATCGCTCTCGCCGCCTTTCTTTGAAAGCTCAATGCGATATTTGGATAAAATTTGCGCAACCACAGCAACAAATTCGACCTGGCTGAATTTCTTTCCAGGACAAATACGTGGTCCCATGACCCACGGGAGAAACATGGCACCCTCTGGCGGTGATACCAATTGCTCAGTCCCGTCGATTAGCGACCTCGATACCCAGCGCTTCGGGTTGAAGATTTGTGCATCAATTCCCCAACGAGGAGAAAGATGACAGCTGTAGAAGTGAGCAGAGACTAGTGTGTCAGGGTCAACGGTGATTGAGCGAGTGGATGAGACTCGTAGCTCTGTTGAAGTGACAGGCGATCTGATCATTTGCGGTCCAGGACTTGCAAGACGGAGAGTTTCGTGCATCCAGGCCAGACATCGAACGAGCTTGGGATATGATTCTTCGTAAGTTGCAGTACCACGAGAATTAGTGTAATGAGCGTCTACTTCTTCGATCACCCAATCTTGCATCTCAGGGTGTAAAGCGAGATATGGTAGAGCAAATATCGTTGTCGATGCCGTAGTGTCGTAGCCGGCAAGATTGAAAACAAAGAGGTTTCCGTAAAGATCGGAATCGCTAAGGTATGACGCCTTGCCAGCTTTCTTCTGATCTAAAGTCTTCTCTGCCTCATTTGCCCTGATCATAGCTTCCAAAAGACTAACTCTGTTGGTGTTGCCGGTGGATGGGGAGCTGGCGTTTTTCATCTGGTGAAGAACACACTCTTCCATGTATAGGCGAAATTCCGAAACAGAAATCTTGAGGCGTCTAAGAATCTTGGGCAAGAATACATCTGGTAAATTAACTCCAGCAAACGCAGCGCTGATAAAGACATGCTTCAAAATAAAGCCCAATGAGTCCATGAGTGATAAGCGATGCCCTGTGGGAACACCCCTTAGGTCGGTTTTATCTTGGCCAAAAGCGACAGCAACAAGAACATTCATGGCTAGAAGCTCGACGCTCGCACGAAAGGTCCCAAACGTACGAGGAGATCCTCCCCCAAAGTCCAGGTGTTCTGTATTTTGGATCGATTCATCCCAGACGTAGCGCATGCTCTGTTCGTTGAATGCAGGAGCCGTGATCTTGCGATGTCGCTGCCAATCGTGGCCATTCGTCGACGAAACGTTTTGTCCGTAGAATGTAAAAACCTGAGAATAAGGCGCCGGGTTGATCCAAGTTTTCAAGTCTTTGTAAATGGTATCGGCGGCGGGAGGGTAAGCGGTGATAATCTGGTTGCGAAATGGAGCGACAAGGACGAAGGTCTCTCCAAGTCGTGAGACCGTCTTATTTCCATCAATCGTAGGCCAGCCCATATCTGTGTAAAGATACCATTTTCCCAATCCGAAGGGAAGTCGCTCAACCCATGAAAAAAGTGGTCGGAGGGGAAGCCACCAAAGATCATCGCCTGATACTGGCAGAAGGATAATTGGGATGTTGAACTTTTGTGCAGCGTTGTAATTGAGATACAGTCTGTGAGACCGATACGATAGAAAAATCAGCAGTGAAATTGCAACGATAAATAGCAGCATGTCTGCGGATTTGATAAATGTGATGGTGAGTAGATACAACTTACGAATCCTTTTGAGAAGCTTGGTCCTGGGAGTTCACTTATACATGCCTTTCTTATCTCGTATATATCAGCCCAATGTTAAATGCGTTCAGCTCAATTTACGAGACGCCGCATGTGAGCGGTCAGATTCCCAAAGCGGCCGACCGTCACCGCCCTTTCTTACCAATTCTCAGTAAGCGTAGTGGGGTCCATTAGAAGGCTCAGCCGAGACACCCGTAAGCCTAGACACCAGTAACAATATAGCAAATTATTCCGTATAATCGAGTTTCAATTTAAGTTTTGTTGTCTGTGACTCTGTGAGCATTAAAAGAGATTACAAGGATACTTTGACTGAAGATCCGTTGATAACAAAACTAAAATTCCAAGAATAAATATTGCTGTGAAAAGAGCCAATGAGATTGGCCCACCACTAACTCCCACCTAGTGTAGTGTCTTGAGCTTCGCCTCCGGGCAGGGTGCCCCACCCGAAATTTAATTGGTACAATAGTAGGATCTTTACGATGATTAATAATCTAAATTTTGAGATCCCGCTTCAAGTCCCCAATCGTCTCAATAATTCATAACAAATGAGCATAATTGGCGAGCTCTTACGAGAAAATCGAGCTTCAAATCGAACAGACATGGTAATCATGCATCTTACGCAGAATGTTGTGCCGAAAAATAAGAACGGCGGGTAATTATGGAGCGATAGAATAGATGAGCTCCTGTTGGGAGGGGCGATTTGGAGACCAGAATCGCTGGAATCGGTTCGTCGCAGTGGAGAAGATAGAAGCATAAAGAACTGGAACAAAAGCGCCACTTCGAAGAAACACAGAACTGTGAGCATTTGATGGAACCTTTTTGATGCGATGCAAGATTTAATAATTGTAAGATTATATTTTGAATTTCCTGGGCCGGAAACTATCTCTGCAACGACTTCTAAGTGTCTCAAATCACGTGGCAACCCTCCTTCGAGCCAAGTGCTAGCCGGAATTGCTGATCTATCAGATGTGCCTTTTCCATTTCTTGTATTTCACCTACAGTCAAAATGCTCAACATTCTAGGAACTCCGGGCTTCATAACAGCAAAAACAGCGGTTCCAGAAATCTTAATGTTCTGATTCCCTACTCCTTGCGCGACACCATCGAGCGATTCGTTTTTTGCTCCACTTTTGGAAATATTATGTAGAGAACTTTTGTATTTTAGATGCTAAGATGCAAGCAATCCTAAAACGGCCGATGTGAGTTGAGAATTTTGCTACAATAACTCCGAGTGTGGTATTTTTCTATGAAGGCCTTCAAATACTTCTATGCCTCTTGCGCCGGCCATTCATAGTCAGTCATTGAAATTTTACTCTCGCCAATGCCTAATGCTGAGCCCGCCCTCATAGCCAGTTGGTCCAGCCTCGTCTTTGTCACAGAAGCCAGAAGAAAGTTTCTAATTCTAATTCCTGTCCGCGTCTGTGGATTAAGGAGCGCCATCGCACCCCCACCGCCCTGCGAACTCTTTGCAAATGGTAGTAGGAGCTCTTCATACCGCTTCGTAGCCGCTTTCACATCATTGGGATGCGTCATCAGCTCTCCAGCAAGAACATAGCCACCCATAATAGCAAGACTGGTGCCAAATCCGGGCGTCGCCATCGCAGCATCGCCTAGCAGGACCACGCGACCGTCTTGGATGGTTGGACAGCGAACTTGACCAAATAACGAGCAGTAGAAGTCGTCGCTCTCCCTCATACTCTCCATCACTTCCGGTGCTAGCCAGCCTGCATCGTGATACATTTCATCCATCAGCTTCATGTAACTCTCGTTGCCCTCGCGAACTGCATTGTTAAGTTTCTCCTTCGTCTTTACATCTCCTTTCGTCGTGACAGTCATGAGGAGGACGCTTGTCCGACCGGCTGGATTGGGGTCGGGTCGCAAGAATATTACACGCCCGTTTGTGGCGTTGTACCACTTCGCTAGTTTGCTCCCTTGTAGGAGGTCGCTCTTCACCGTCCAATATGCTACGTGAACGCCCTCGTCGAAGAGTTGTTCTCGAGATGGTTTGTTGAGCATCATACCTCGAACTTTGGATCCTAAGCCATCAGCCGCTACGAGAAGGTCATATTTCTGCACTTCCTTGCTCTTGGTGAGGGTGACCACGACCCCATCGTCTTGCTGCTCATAATGGTCGATATAATCGTCAAAAATGAATTTCGCTTTGTTGAGAGCAGGTTGGATAAAAATGTCGGACAGATCCCCTCGGAAAATTTCATATTCAGATGTGAGACTCTGCACATCGCTGCGTCCTGATGAGCCGAGCGTGGCTATCGGCTTGCCATTGTCGTGGACAAATTGAACGCCTTCTTCCTTGGTGCTCTTGTCGCGAATCTTTTGTTCTACGCCCATCCATTTGATAATATCAACAGCATTGCTGCGAATGTCGACGCTGGCTCCTGTGAGGCGAAGAGCGGGAGCTCGTTCAATGATTGTGATGTTGGCTTTGGCGTTGGCGCGCAGTAGCCATGTGGCGAAGACTCCAGCCGCAACCCCGGATCCAGAGATGAGAATTTTAGGATTCGGCATTGAAAATTATGTGCCTTTGGAGAAGTTGATAATGGGCCAGGCGGAAGTGAAAGCAGAAGAACAGACTTATCGTGGCATGTTCTAACGGGCGAGTAGTGACGTCTTATACTTTCCGTGACCTCGGATGGATTGACGCGCCAAATTTGTTGGTGGCTTACCCCGAGCCAGCATGTTAATTGTAGGCCTCCGACCATATTTTCAACCGTGTCTCCCAATGGTGTAATACGGTGCGATATGAACGAAGTATTATTCAAAAGAAATAATTTTCAGGCGACAATTAGGGGGAAATGCAAGGGCAACAGGCAGGGGTACTGAACGAACTACAGTAACCGTGACTCCGAATTAATCCTAGTGACGGTCGTTGAACCCTCCGTGGTCCGCGATGCTCTTACTTATCATTGGATGTCTTTGTTCAAATGCTTCGAGTTGAACCCTCCGTGGTCCGCGATGCTCTTGCTTGTCATTGGATTCAAATGCTTCGAGTCTTCGACAAAAATGCTACCACGGTCGATTCCCACCTTTCCCCGTCAAGATCCCTGCTATATTATGGTCGTGCTAGTGAATCAAGGGCTGAATCCAATACCCCCCCGGGCCCCCTCCCCCTTTTCTTCACCACATTTGTGAATCTGCTACCCATAAAATTGGCGTGAAGAAATAAGATAGGCCAATTCACGCTCAATCATGCATTCGTTATGGGCATTTTGCACGTTCCTCTTGAACTCGAGCGTGGGGGAAGGTGTTGTACTCGGATTCAAATGTCAAGGTTAGCGGAGCAGAAGTATATGATTGGGCATTTTCTAATGTTTCAACTAGTTGTAAAATTTTGATTACGTTGCATAGTAGCCTAATAATAGGCTAATATCAAGGCTATGTATGGGTTTCTTGTAGGCTTGGCCGCGGGAATCTATACCCGACGGGTATTCCTCTGACCTGTTGTAACTTGTCTTTCGTTGATGGAACTCGAGATAATTTCACGCTAGAATTTGTTTTAATTCACGGAGCTTCAATTTTTTTTGATTACAGATATATACGAATGGATTGTATGATCGGGGCTGGCAATCGTATGATTCCAGTATGAAGTGAAAATAATCTTATGAATTTACACTACCTGCGGCGCTTGCACGAGGTAGGTGAGAGAATGTTGGGTTGGGATCGTTGGGTGATGAAAAGAGAAACGTACTTACCTCCTGAGCGGAAACCTACCTACCTTTGGAAACATCGCCTTCATCAGAGTCGTCTTCTTCGCTGAGGTCCTCATCGCTAAAATCTTCGTTGTCAAAGTCAAAGTCCTCTTCACTCAAGTCCTCTCCTCTTCGCGCCCTCTCCGAATAAAATGATGCTTGATCAGGAAGACCCAGCTTCTCCAAGATATCACGCATGTTGTCCTGTCCCACAGGCTCATCAATCCATGCCGTAAGCTCCTGAAAATTCCACGAGAACTTACCCTTGCCAGAACCAGGGGTTTCCAAGTTCGGTCCACGTGCAAACTCCAGAAGGCCAACACAAACGGCAACCCAGTTGAAAACTCGAACTGGATCTAGTGTCGCTTCATGTTGTCTAAACTCCACAGTCTTACGGGACTCCGTAAAGAGATTGTAGATGTTATAGACATTGTGTTTGTTAGCATTTAGTAGGAACAGGAGTTTCACGGCGGTCTCAGTGTTGAATATCTTCTCTAGCACTTCTTTGGGGCGACCGATATGGTTGTCGCGGAACCGAGCGCCGAACTCACTTTCGAGACGAGCTTTTGAGTGTAGCGTACGAAGGTGCGGATCAAGAGCCCATATTGTGGCAAGTAGGTTACGGACGACGTAGTCAGGAAAGCCATCGTAGTAGTTGCCAACGTGGACATGTAAGCCGCACGTCAGGTTGCAGTCTGCGCGGTAGGTACTGTCAATGACCCCACAGACTTTGGCTACTAAACTTAGAGATTCAGATGTATAAGGGAGGGGAGGAGTGGTGATCTCAATCTCATAATTACCATAACGAGGATGTCCCTCTTGACTTCCCATGAACTCGTCGAATAAGGGGCATCATCAAGTTCTGCGTGGGCATCAACACCTGCTTTTTCTCGCAGAGTTTTGACAATGTGTTTTTGAACAATAGAGTTCCCCCCGGGATAAAGAGAACCCTTACCACAATTACATTTTACGGGATCGGCCATGCACTTGCAAGGATCGAGGTAGACAAGTCGCTTGTCGTTGGGGTTGGGGTTTTCCTGGAAACCTTTGAGGGTTTGCAGGGAGAACTCGAACTCTACACCAAAGGTGACAGGGCGCGCTGTTTGTTTTGTTGAAGAAGACATTTTGGAAATGTTGCTGGACACGGTTATTCGAGATACTTTCCATATCCATATCCTTGAGACATATTCATTGTTTCCCCCCCTCATGCCAAGTTGCTTACGATAAAGAAGAATATGAATGGAGCAGTCCAATAAGATACCATTGTCCATAACGTGATGAAAGGGGTTGAAGTCTTCTTTCACTAGGGAAGCTTCAAGATGAAAGAATTGCCTTTACTGTGGCACAATCCTTTGTTGAGTATTTTCAATTCGAGGAGGGATTGCCCTGCAGTGCTGGACGTACCTTGCATTCCAGCGACTGCAGTTCAGCACCCGAAGCGGATGAAATATGAATTGACAATATCTTTATGAAGTGGCACACCAGACTCCTATTTTTTTCCTTCCGATATAGGAATTGAGCGAGCTAAGTATTGTAGCCGCCTAAGAATGAGAAACACTGCAACCCGCACAGGTTGCGTTAAACCACCGTATTAATTAGTCTAAAGCGCCCCTTCGCGTCCTATTCCAACTTCTATTCTCCTTAAATGTCTTGGTTCAATAAGGGTTGAAAATTGAAATGAAAGACGCCCGCAGAACGGGAGAGGCTCATTCACGGAAGTACCTCTCCCATTTACCCCTTGATTATGTTTAATAATCTGGCACAATGGGGTAAAAAACGGGAGAAGGGGGGTGGGGTGTACCCTAAACCAATTAATGCGGTAGACCACTTCACCCAGTCTCGCTGAGGTAAGTGGCGGCAGTTATGAGAGTATTAAAGTAGGAGTTGTAGATGATTGAAGAATGATTGCATAATATCATACTGTAGGTACTGTACCCATTAGAGGGTGGGCGAACCCAATGTTTAGTACATGAATGACGAGTGCTTGGATCAGAGGAATGAAAGTTTAAGCATCTTACACAACAATTGCTTCAATAATGAGTAAACTACGAGTTAGAGTACTGGTGTCATTTTTAAGATTTGGGTAGATTTGTAGATCATAATGAATGGGAGTGAAGAGGAATAGGTTATGGAGAAATTTATTTTAAAATTTGTGGAGTCGTTGTCTCAACGGAAGGAATGTAAGCGACGAGGGGGTAAAGGAAAATCGAACTTACTAGAGGACGCTAAGTGTGCTTTGTAGTCTGTAGAGCTTCACTTGAAACTTACCTTCTCTGGCGACTTGAATGGACGGTTCTTATATCCGTCTAGGCATCGAGGTCGAAGCGAATAACCCTCACATCATCCTTGCTTCCAAGAGCTAGACCGAAGTCATTCAAAAAAGCACCAGCCAGCAAGACGATCAGATGATCCTCTACACTCTGCAACTCTTCCTCCCGACCATCCTCTGGCGGCGGAACAGAAGTGTACAGGCGAAGAAAGGCCCTGCACATGGCGATGAGCATCAAATCCACTAAGCTGTCAAGATCGTTCTTGCCCGGGGACTTGAAACGAAGGTTGATGCACATGGACTTGGTCTCCACGGTGTAATTGATGGCGATGTGGTCGGTGGTACCGGTTGGGACCTTGAAGGACAACTTGACGTTTGCCTGGGAAAGGGCGCCGAAGAAATACGCTTCGTCAAAGAAATAAAAAAACTGAGGAAGCTTTTTTCCCAATACGGGAAGAGAAATATCACGCCGAAGGCCCAGCTCAGGGTTGTCAAGAATCGCTTGTGACTCAGTGTGAGCGTGACCATCTCGGCGCCCCTTGACTGGCTTGCCACAAAGGGATTCGAAAACGGGCACGAACTCGGAAGAGTCGTACGCCTTGAGACGAAGAAGATTCCCAGGTGCGGAATCGTCTTCGAAGGTGGTTGGAACGGGCTGGGCAGATGATGCCGCAGATCGAGAAGAGAAGAACGGGCGAAGGATGCCGTCGGAAAGACGGCGGACAAAATTGCGTGTGGTGTTCATCGTGGTGATCGTGTGAACTGACTCGGAAACCAAGGATGGAACGGATCTTATTACCCATGATATCGGTAAACCTTTATACATAAACACTGCTTGCTGTATTCGTCTCTGAGATGCTTGAAATTCTTTATGTCCTCGATTTGTTCCTGCTGCAGCAAGAAACTCTTACGTTTGTTTCGAAACCTTTCAGAAGGAATTACACAAAGTCTGTTCTGGTCTCGAAAGATGCACGTGACGCAAGCGAGGTTCAGGAGGGCCAAGGAGGTGGGTACGTACCTTGGAATTCGATGTACCGAGGAAATGGATCTCTGGGATGTTTAACTGGACCTCTAAGCCTGATAAAACATTAGAATATGAAAATTTCAACAAAGTACCACAATTTATATTGCAAAGCGGAAGGAAAAAAAGCAAAGAGAGTGAAACTGCTGTTGATATGTACGGTAGTCGCACTGCTTATTCTCGCCAGCGTACCCCGTTGCAAAAATCGAATACGGTATTAATTAGTGTATAAGCCTACCCCTTAAGCCCATTTTAGATCTCATTGTGCTAGACCGTTAAAGAGAATTGAGGTCAGAATGGGAGAGACCTCTCGCGTTATCTAAGCTTCTCCTATTTTGATGTTGATTCTCTCTTATGGGTCTGGGACAATAAGATCAATAGGGGAGGAGTGGCCTCGTACACGAATTAAGACGGTATTCTCCGCACACGCAGGGAATATGAAATTTCGCAGCAGTTCTTCAGCTTACATTTTGAGGCAGCCAGCCTTCCTGTGAGACGCACCATGTCATCTTCGTCTCTTTGCTGGAACGCCGGACTTGGAGCGAGAAACTCAAGCCTTTTGCGTCTTGAAGAAGATGCTTCCCAACTTTGGACGCGATGACAATAAGGGCTATTATATAAAACGAAATAGAAAAACGAACACAACCGCGACAAGATACCGGTAATACAAAAGTGTTATTGCCCAAGTTTCGGAATTGCAGAGGCGAAGGAAAACGAAGATGCGCCCTCCCCCCCTTTTCTCCCCCACGGTCATTGTCATATCACGAGCCGAACTCATTCCCGACTCGGCTTCCAATCCGACCCCTAGAGAACGGGAAGCTGCATAACGATATCACAAAACCCCTCGAGCGTAAAAGGATAGAAACACAAACCGCTACCGAAGCACCACATTCGGGAACGTCCAAGAGAATTCGCCATTCCGAACTCCAAGAATGATGGATATGCGAAAAAAGGCGAAAGAAATAAGTTCAAGAGGAAGCGAAAAGCCAAAATCGATACCTCTTGAAAAGAAATCCGCAGTGACGTACAATCAACATTCCCGTCAGCGCCTTCACTCTGGGCACACGCCTGTTTCTGATGACCCCCCCATCTCGCATCGTCTCGGATCTCGCATCCAAACCCCTCAATGTCTCTCCCCCACAATTTTCTCACTGAAACCGATGACAACCGCACGCCGAGTCGGCCCGGCCCCGCATTCACCGACGACCCTCCATCTGGCATCAAGCCCCGAATCCCCCTTCGGTCTTGTCTTGCGCCTCACCTCCACCTTCCACCATACCTCAGTCTCCCCCCTTTTCCTTGATTCCTCCCTAGTTTATCATTCTCGAATTTTGATTTCTGGTGTTCTGCGGGATTCTAATGCATCGCTCACAACGCAATGAGCACCAATGACCCCGCGCCTTCGAGCAACGAGACAATTGCGCCCATCTGCGCGACGCTTGCGGCGCGCATAGATTCTTTCCTGCAATTAGAGGCGGCGCAGGATGACGGTTTGAGGCGGGCACAAGCGCAGACGAAGGCGGCGCTGGACGTGATAAGGGAGGCGTTGGAGAAGTATAGGTAAGTGGTTTTCTTGGGTTGGGGTCCGGATCCGGCCGCGGGGTTGTGGAGGGGTTGGTAATGGTGGTGAAGGTTGCTGGTTGCGGCTTTGGAATTTGAAATCTGAAATGTGGCTGCACGACGATTTCCGGAATTGGGGGGAGAAGGATTGGGATTGTAAAGATGCTGGTGTCCGGAAACAATTAAATGCTGATCGAGGTGTGAGAATAGCCTCGAAGAAATCTCCCTCTCCTACAACGGCGGGAAAGACTGCCTCGTCCTCCTCATCCTCTTCCTCGCAGCCCTACATGCGCACTCCGCAACACGCTCCCTCCAACTTCCACAAAAGCTCCAATCCGTATACATAGTTTCGCCCCATCCATTCCCCGAAGTAACATCCTTCGTCGAGTCCTCGACTGCCACCTACACTCTCGATTTGGCGCATTATGCGAAGCCCATGAAGCAGGCGTTTGAGCAGTATTTGAAGGAAAGGCCGAATGTAAAAGCGATACTAGTAGGGACAAGAAGGACGGATCCGCATGGGGCGAAGTTGACGCATTTTGACATGACGGATCATGGGTGGCCGAGTTTTATGAGAGTGCATCCGGTGATTGATTGGCATTATGCTGATGTCTGGGCTGTTTGTCTCTCATTTCTTCTCCCCCATTTTCCCCCCGCCTAGTCAACCCCAAAGGATAAAAAAAAAAGAATTAACACCTCTCCAGTTCATCCGCCACCTGGAAATCCCCTACTGTATCCTCTACGACCAAGGCTACACATCCCTCGGCGGAACAACCGACACCCATCCAAACCCCGCCTTAAGAACCACCCCACACAATACCACTACAAGAAGCTCGACCATAAACAATTCGCTCGATGCTCGAGCTTTCAGACCAGCCTACGAGTTAGTAGAAGACGACGCGGAAAGGCTAGGCAGAGATGGCGGTAAATGATTTGGTAAGCATGGTGGGAATAGGTTGGGTCAGGGATATTGGTAAATAGTTCACTTCACGAGTGATCGGTTGGTTAGGGATGGTGGTAAATAAGCTACTTTACAGAATTGCATCCAGGAGTTTTACATAGTCATGGGAGGAAAGGAGCGTGGAATTTATGATATGATAGACTATAGAAACCGCTACTTGAATATTGAATAAACAAACCTATCTTTGTATATACCTCCGAATGATACAGAAAATGAAACAACATTTCACCGTCAAAGCTCACTTGGTAGCATCCAGAATAATACCACGAGACCAGAATGAAGAACGTTGCTGTAGTCGTACGTCAAGTAGAAACATAAGGGGAATCAAATACGTACCGCAATTTCTTCAACTGTCCGAGTTCTCTCTCGCAAGATGAACCTATCTGCCTGCTTGCCTATGATTGGTGTTCTATGCCCGATTTCATCACAAGATTTGGAACCAAGCGATGTTTTTGAATTTCATTTCATTTGTACTCTCAAATGCAGATTGCTATACAGATGCCTGGCAGAAACAGGCCATTGTTTCCTTTGCTTTCCGAATACAAGAGAGTAGAACACCCCTCCCAACCAGCCAACCAAAGGGGGTATTCCCAAAAAAAAAATCAAAAAAGAGCAAAAGTAAAAACTCCACAACTCTCCATATAACTCCGCAACTCTTATAGGGCACTGTGCCAACCCAAGGGTATTCCCAAGACCCCCCTTTTCTATGTCCCCGGCCGAATAACGCCACGTGCCCAGAGATTCGAGATCCGCATTGAAAAAACTCCAAAGGAAAAGAAAAGACATTATCTCTCATCTGTCCACCAAGCATCCAAACATTATCCTGTCTCATCTTTGACAGTCTCAGAAACGAGCTCAAAATCCAGTCGTCTCTCCAATATCTCCGTGTATTCGAATTCGGTAGAAACAGGTGTAATCTACCTTTCCACCTCCCCAATTATTCTTCGCCCGAACAATGAGTTTGTTGGTCGGCGCGGTAAATTGCTTCAGATTTATTTGAACCGGAAACGCCTGAACCGTTGCATCCGATTGTGCGTCAAAAGTCCAACCGCCGATTTTGATATAGTGATATGAGTGTTCCGGGTCTGAAGGCGATTCCGGGAAAAACTCTTGTGACAGTTTTTTGACTGCGTCGTATTGATCAAAATCAGTTATGTATGCCAGCAGCTCCATTTCTTTAGGAGTTGCTCCTGGCTCAAGAGATGCTGTTTTTGCAATGTGTTCAATGACGACTTGTTCCGGGAAGATGCTACTTCCGGAGATGACACCAATAGTTGGGCCATAGCCTCTTTTGTCATTTGCCGGAGCGCACCAACAATCACCGTGCTCATCCCATTTAGTAAGAGCCGCCTCTGGAGGTTTTGTCGCTGGAACTGCATTTCCAATTGCTTTTCGAAATAGTTTGGTGGTTGTCCAGACATTCATGCTGGGAAAGATGTAATTTGGAGAAGTTACGTATTTGTTAATAACAGCTCCTGTCCCGTGGGACCAATGATTGACTCTTGCGAGTCCAAAATTCAATTGACCCTTGAGGTGGGCCTGGTAAAGTGCTTCTAGTTGAGCTATCGGTAGGATTCTTTTGACTTCAGTAGACACCAAGGTTTTCAACTCTGATCGGGACTTGGTTCGCGGATCGTTTTTGATTTGGTTTTGGGTCTTCTCCAGTTCTTCGGCAATCCTGCTGAGCTCCGCCTCGATTTGCTTGTGATTATCATCCCAGCTCTTCTGAACCAACCCCATGAATTCATCTTTGGAGGCCAAGAACTCTGTCTTGTAGAGTTGAGGAAATTTGCTCTCAAAGTCCTTCAAGGCTAGAGAGGTAATCTTGACGCGGTTTTTGTCGGTCCATCTGTTCCATGTCTTGTCGATTTCCTTCTCACACTGTTCGGAAGAAATGGTTTTGCAAGGAAGGCTGATTTTCAAGTCATCGTCTCCACGAAGGCGACCTTTCACAGCGTGCCAGAAATCATCAGGTATCTGTAGCTGTCCATTTGCGTCTTTTTTGACCACGATGGTTTCCGGCAATGATTTTTTAAGCTTCTCGAGTGTTTCCGTGTCAAGTTTTTTCTGTTTTTTCATGGCATCAACCGTGCGGTGCAGTTCCCTTAGGTCACCCTTAAGCTCCCGAACGTCTCCTTGGTCGAAAAATCCTCCAAAAGGATTCCGAAAGTGCGGTAGATGCCAATCGGGCAAGAATCGTCCGAGAATGGGGCTATTGACGCTTGAGTCGCTGGTTGGAAGACCATCATCGTGCAAGAATTTTCGAGAGAGTATGCTTAAGAGACCGAAAAGAAGCAAAGCCAGGAGCATGACCTTAACAAAATCCAAAAGCGCAACACAAGGACTGCGAGGAAGCTTGCTTCGAATCCTACTATTGTTAGCATATAGCACAGGCTCGTAATGCAATGAACTTACCATAACATGAAACGGTAGACTTTGTTTAAAAATTCGCTGAACGGATTCCACGAAGTCCAATTAGACCTGCGTGGTGGGGTTGTTCTTCCAGCAGACTTGATCTTGCCGGGTGGGGTTGTTCGACCAGCAGACTTTATTTTGCCCGGTGGGCTTGTTCTTCCAGCGGACTTGATTTTGATTTTGGGTGGTGAAGGGTCGTTTGATCTTTGGTCATTTGTCCACTCCCCGTCTCCATATCCCTTGAACATGATTCCTTTGATTGGTATACGATCCTGCTTCGATTTGGGAGAGATACTCGTTGTAATCTCTTCTTCATCTGCCGACTCTTCTTCATCTACCGGCTCGTTTCCCTTGATCATGATTCCTTTGATTGGTATACGATCCTGATTCGATTTGGGAGAGATACTCGTTGTAAAATCTTCTTCATCTGACGACTCTTCTTCATCTACCGGCTCGTTTCCCTTGATCATGATTCCTTTGATTGGTATACGATCCCGCTTCGCTTTGGGAGAGATACTCGTTGTAATCTCTTCATCTACCGGCTCGAACTGGTCTTCATATCCTGGCTTGATCATGATTCCCTTGATCACACGCTCATCTAGTGTAATCGCTTCTTCATCTAGCGGCTCGAACTGGTCTTCATAATTTCCCTTGATCATGATTCCTTTGATTGGTATACGATCCCGCTTCGCTTTGGGAGAGATATTCGTAGGGGATCTTCTTGCTGGCGACGGCTTTGGGGGGGAAGTTTTCTTGGGTGAAGCCTTTGGGAGATCTGGATATGTGATGGTCTGCTCAGGAGTCCATTCCGGAGTGAAATCCTCCTCGTCATCAATCCAGTCTTTGATCATTACTGGCCTATCTGCGAGTGATGATGTATCAAAGCTTGCTCCGTTGATGGCGCTGCTCTCCCGTGTATAAGAGCGATCGTTGATATTATCGCGGCTTGAGGAGTAGACGTATTTTGGGGGTTGCGGAGGAGTATGTGATCGGGGTGGTGGAGGCTGTCGAGGACTCTTCGATGGTCGGCCTCGACCATTTGTACCGGAACCTGTAATGGTTAGCAACGTTCAATGGCTGGCAGGAAGCTTCAAACTTACTGGCGTTCCTAATGGCATTCTCTTCCCTTTCTTTCATCTGTTCAGCGATAGTTTCTTCAATGCCTTTGGCACGTGTCGCCGCTGGTCGCATCCGATTTGCAGCGGCAACGTTCGACCCATACGATGTGGTGGTAAATAAGTCGACTGTTGGTCGACTGTCTCCAGCGCCTCGATGTGTAGTCGAACGAGACGCGCCACTCTGAGCAGTCGACGCCGCTCGGGAGCTTCTTGTATATGGCATCGGCATGTTCAATATTTTTCGTAGAACGACTCGTTGTCGCCCTCTTCGTCGGCGAAGTTCTGGTCGTACTTTGCGTAAAACTGCTCGGTATAGAATTGTTCGGCGGCTTCGTTGTACCCGTTCACTTCGATATCAATGAGTGCCTTCAATGATCTGGCGTAGAAGGCGGAGGATCTGTAGCTGACGGTTCTGCTTTTTCGGCTGAGGACGCAAAAGACAAGAGACTTGTAGATTGCTTTGCGAAGCATGGTAAGAGTAGAAAGCGCGAAGGGAAGAAAGAATTTGAATTTGAAGGGTTGAAAGAATCGAAAGAATCGGATTGGGGCAAGCACAAAGCTGAATGCGTCAAACAAAGCTGGATTGGGAAATGAAGTCGCGCATGAAAGGAAAAGATCCGGACGCGGTGATGAGAGCACGCTGCCACAATACCGAGCTCCATTAGCGCGATTCGAAGCCACCGTGGCTGGTGAGCGGCAGGCGGCGGCCGTGCCGTTCACGGATCCGCGCACAGACCTCGGGATCGATCGGGTCAAGGATGCAAGCGGCTCTTGCGTGCCGTGCCCATGCCTCGACAACACGCCCGCACTACTCGACTACTCGTATAATCGTATTTGATCAGATACAGGTATACTACGTACCTCACTTCTCTTTTACTTCACTTCTCGAGCGTAGCGAGGTACGGGGGTTTGGGGCTGGCCCCCATGGTGGGCGACTGTGCCCGGGCACAGCTACGAGTACTGTACTCGAGCACATCGAGTGACGCTCCGCTGGCCCTCCGGGGGCCACTGCCGTGGAGGCTGTCCCAGTATATCTTCACTTTTTCATTCTTCGACCCGTGAACACACGAGTGACCTTCGAGTGGAGGTTGCATTCGCTACGCTCCCAGCCGCCATGGTCCCAGACTTGGTAGTCTTAGACATGTCTGGCAAGCACGCATCGGCTTGTCCCGCAAGGGGGCATCTCCACAGTTGAAATCAAAGAGTCTACCTTGGCTCGAATTTCTACAAAGTCACCAAATATAAATTCCTGCGAATGTAATGTCCCGGTGGCCATAGCCGAGTGTATGCCGACGTGTCAAAGGTAGCTGTCATGAACATGAGACTGAGTTGTTGGTCAGTAGACGAGGACAGGGCGAGATAAAATACAAATGAAGATACTTAGATATTGGATGTGGAATTGTGGAATGATAATTGGTAAGAATGGGACGGAAGTAGTTGCTCCAACTTGCGGGCTCGATTTTCATCCCGCTTTGTGTAAATAACCGAAGCGAGGAAATAATTCCAACGAAGCCTGGGTAAAGGTCTTTCGAGTCGAGTTCTTTGGAAATTGAGACCCGGGAGGAAGACATAGGAAGAGAAAGGTGAGAGATGCTCGGCAACTTCACTTCAAGTATGTCTTCGATCCACGCAACAAGGACGTCTCTGTATTTCCGAGTATATCCTCACTTTTCGAGCGCAGCGAGCAACGGGGCTTGCCCCCATGAAAACCAAGAGATGAGTAGGTGACGCTCCGCTGGTCCTCCGGGAGCCACTGCCGTGGAGGCCGAGTTCCGATGTGGGTCGGTGAGCATTTCTTCACATGAAGCATGATTTCATCAAGTATGTCTTCGCTTTTTTCGCATCGCGAGCAAACGGTGCGAGTATATCTTCAATTCAACTCACCGACGTCGGCCCAGACAAATATCGCAGCCGAGCCGGACACGGGGGTCCGTTGCTCGTCTCATCACGACCGATTCCCCGGCTTTTGCATCCCATCCCATCTCGTTGCGGCAAACTTCATGTCATCCCCTCGTCGGTCATTCCACGGTCACGAAATTCTCAAGTGTTACTTCGCGCTTCATTTGGCATGACATGTACCAATGGCACCCCGTCTGCAGAGGTGATCTCCACCCCGCCTCCCGCCTCCCGCCTCAGCACGCAACGCTGGCACGCAAAACTCCATCGCGGGGTCCCCTGCATGGAGGACCTGCTGCAGAATCGCTGGGGACCAGCCCACACCCCTCCATTTGACCCCTCGGTCCACTTTTCATGCGACGCCTCGTTTCGTGCGACGCTGACAGAAAAATACAACAACACCATCCTCCCATCCTCCCACCGCCATCATTACACGGCAGACCTGAGCCTCCAGCCCTCAGACCTCAGCAAAAGGAATACACACACACATCATGGCGCCAGTGGGAACCGTCTTAATCACCGGCGGCGCAGGATACATTGGTAGTTTTACCAGTCTTGCGCTCCTGGAACACGGCTACGAGGTCATCATCGTTGACAGCTTGTACAATGCAAGCGAAGAATCGCTGAACCGCATAGAGTTGCTTTGCGGAAAGAGACCTGCCTTCTACAAGGTCGATATCACAGACGAAGAGGCATTAGACAAGGTCTTTGCCGCGAATCCAAACATCGACAGTGTGATTCACTTCGCAGCCCTCAAGGTACTCAATCCTCTTCATCCCTCATCAACGAGCGCAAACTGATCTTGCCATTCCCAGGCAGTTGGCGAGTCTTCCGAAATCCCATTGGAGTACTATCGAGTCAATGTCGGAGGTACCATCACCCTCTTACGCTCCATGACCAAGCACAATGTCCCCAACATCGTCTTCTCTTCCTCGGCGACGGTCTACGGGGACGCAAGCAAACACGAAGGCATGATTCCAATTCCAGAACATTGCCCAATCGGTCCCACCAATCCATATGGACGTACGAAGAGCACAATTGAATTGGTCATTACCGATCATATCAACGCCCAACGCAACAACTTGAAGAAGGCCGGCAAACCTTACGAGCACTGGAATGGCGCTTTGTTGAGATACTTCAACCCAGCCGGATCACACCCAAGTGGTATTATGGGCGAGGATCCTTTGGGCATACCATTCAACCTTTTGCCTCTACTCGGCCAAGTTGCGACTGGGCAGCGAGAAAAGCTTTTCGTTTTTGGAGAAGGTAAATGATGCCATTCTTGCTTTTAAAATGCTAGCTAACTTGAGCAGACTACCCATCCAGAGACGGTACCGCTATCCGCGATTACATCCACGTCGTTGATCTCGCCAAGGGCCATCTCGCAGCACTGAACCATCTACGCGAAAAGAACCCAGGTGTCCGAGCATGGAACTTGGGCTCAGGACGTGGATGTACTGTTTTTGAAATGATCAAGGCATTTGAAACCGTGGTTGGCCACCCATTGAAATACGATGTCGTTGAACGTCGAGAAGGTGACGTACTGGATTTGACGGCAAACCCAGCACGCGCAAACGAGGAATTGAAGTGGAAGACGGAACTTACACTTGAAGATGCTTGTCAAGATTTGTGGAAGTGGGTCAGCAATAACCCCAAGGGATATCGTCAGAGTCCACCGCCAGAGTTGCTGGCTGCTATCAAGAAGACCAATTGAAGGGGGAAATTTTTTGATCAATGCTATCTCCCATTTCATGTTCGCATGTTCGATACGTATGTCACGCAAAAAAGACGGGATTAGAGGTGTTATAGATACTGCTTTGCTTGCTTCACAAAGATAAAATATATTACACACTACAGGATCTACGGTTTCAACAATAACTTTCCACTTGTCTTCCTTCCTTCGAGATCGATATGTGCTTGTTGAACATCGGCCAATGGATATGTCTCGTGGATCTTGATCTTTACTTTTCCGCTGGCAATGAATTCAAAGAGCTCAGCAGCATGTTTCTCGAATTCTTCGCGCGTGTAAATGTAGCCGAAGAGGACGGGACGGAGGAGTTTTATATTTTTTGCTCCTAGGCGGGCAATTGCGAAGGGGGGTACGGCACCGGACTTTTGTCAATGATATCATATTAGCGAATAAATTCTTTGGCGTAAGGAGGAAAGAAAAAGGGGGGGGGGGTTGTAAAAGAGAACATACCGAATTTCCATAAGATACCAAACTTCCTTTCCTCGCCAAAACTTCGAGATCGTT
This sequence comes from Hymenotorrendiella dingleyae, assembly GCA_003988905.1. Lineage (NCBI taxonomy): Eukaryota > Fungi > Ascomycota > Leotiomycetes > Helotiales > Helotiaceae > Hymenotorrendiella > Hymenotorrendiella dingleyae. The sequence continues at coordinate 19,593 of QYAP01000665.1, forward strand.
GTCGAATTGGTCTTTTCCTGTGCTATCGAAAACAACATCTACACCGTGTCCTCCAGTGATCTCCTTGATTTTCGCGACTATGTCTGCTTCGGTTTTGTAGTTAATCGTAAACTCAACCCCATTCTGCTTTGCCTCCGCCAACTTCTCACTCGTACTCGCGGTCCCGATCACTCTAGCACCCACCTCCCTCAAAAGCTGACACATAATCAAACCAACTCCTCCAGCTGCGGCGTGCACCAAAACCCATTCTCCCTTCTTCACGGGATGCGCTTCGCGAATCAAGGTCAGGGCTGTAAGGCCCTGCAGTAAAGAAGCCGCTCCGTGACCTGGCGCGAGGGAAGAGGGGAGGATGTGCGCTTTGACGGCGGAGACGGCCGTGTATTCGGCATAGGCGCCGGTTAGGAGCCATGCGACGCGATCGCCTACTTTGTGGTTGTAGAGTTCGCCGGTGGAGGAGGTGCTGATGATGGTGCCTTCTGCTTCGCGGCCGAGGATTTCGGGTTTGGGAGCAGGGTAGAGACCGGTGCGGAAATAGCTGTTCACTCTCCGTATTAGTTCTTATGTCGCTTGATGTTTGGAAGAAGAGTCGAGAAAGGGGGGGAATACGTGTCGATGTAGTTGACGCCTACAAAGTCATTCTTGACCAAGATCTCCCCTTCCTTTGGCACCGGAACTGGGAGGTCGGTTTTGTATTCCAGCACCTCGGGGCCTCCCGTTGTGGAGATTTGAATGCCTTTCATGGTCTTGGGAATCGTGGAGGTCGCCATCTTTCGTCCTTGTGGGTTTGAGGGGAGGTGCTGAAATTGGAGCGGAAGATGCGAATGGAGTTGTAAGACTCGAAGAGAACTGCGTGGGCTGACAAGGCGTGAGTGGAGGGCTCGTGTGGTGGTGCGGGGGAGCATTCTTTATATGGCGCTTCCGAGTGGGGTGGATGATGGTGGAGGTGGAGAGGAGAGGTGGATTAAGCACACTCGAAGCTTTCCATGGCGCCTTTCATAAAGTTTCATTTATGGCTCAGTTGAATTGAATTGCTAAGCATTTATTGTTTGGGGGGTACATCGTGACATCTACCCCACCTTCGAAGGGCGTCGCCCGCGTTTCTGTGGCTGTGTTTTCTCGCTTCCCCTTTCCATGACACAAACATCCCCACCTTTTTTGAGCCTTGGTCTTTATGATAGAAAGACGAATTTCTTCGCAAAAGGGGATTACTAAATCTAGGCACTGTCCTAACAGTCTACTTTGCAACGGTCATATCTTCAGGGCACCCCCCTTCAGGTCATCTCTTCATTCAAGTCATCTCTTCGGTCAAACTAAGGTCAATCCTTCAGTTACTGGTCTACATCTCGGTCAAATCGGTCAGCGGTCAACGGTCAACGGTCAACGAGTTAAACTCCCACGGTCAAACAACGGTCAAAATCTTGCGAAGTGTAAATTCCTATCTCTATCTCCTCCTCTAGTGCCACAGCCGTTGAGTATCATATTTTTTTGTCGAATTGGGCTATCTCTATTCACCTAGTGGTTGTCGCCTCTTACCCACTCAACAATCTCCCCTTGGGTGTTTTGGTTTATTTCAGCTTAGCATATATTCCATATGCAAGCTTTCAATGTATTCACTCTAGCAAAATTCATTCCAGTATGTGATTTGATGTCAAGTGTAAGTTCTTATCCCATTCCTAAAGGCACTTGAACATTGAGTATTATCTTTTTTTGGAGTTCAATTTTTACCAGGTCTTGAACTGTTACCTACGAGTTATCAACCTTGCTCTACTTGTCGGTATCAGCTATATGTCGTGATACCGATAATCACAATTGCTAGCTTCGTAAGCGGTATGTCGATACTAAGCTAGTCGATAACTATAAGCACT
>QYAP01000666.1:0-21410 GCA_003988905.1 Hymenotorrendiella dingleyae
AAACCTGTGCCATGGCTGGAGAGGCAATACCAATCCAATGGTGTAGTGATCGGGGTTATTTCTTTCGATGTTTCTTTTTTGACCAAGGAGGGTGATGTGTAGACCGTGTTGGCCCTCCTTGGGTAGAGGATCGTAGCCGTTCTCGCAGGCCCCGAATTATTATAAAATAACAAACCCATAAACGGAGGGTTTTCCCCTAGGCCTTCGGGTCTAGGTTTTTTGTCTTTTTTTTTTGGTATGCCCAAGGTCGAGTTTTTGGCGGTGGATTAAGCGAGGTCGATGAAGGTTGTTACGGCGACAAGATGCGGGCCTGTATGTAATTGGAAAACAAGAATCACTCTTCTCTGGAATTTCTTCACGTTAATACATACAAAGAATTGAGGACAAACTGGAGAGCTCCCTGGAAACCAACTCAACTCGTAAAGTCGTGCACACCTACAATCCGGTTAACTTCCCTATATGATGCCCGAGTGCAGGCAGTACAACGACAATTTCCATCAACTACCCTTGGAATCATCGCAATCAAACAAGATGAACACGAATACGATAAGAGACGGTGATGAAATGGGGACGGTGGAAAAGTTGAAGAAGCAGGATGAACCGCATCCGCTGTCAGCCGTACCATTCCCTTTCACCACTTCTCCATTCCTTTTCCTAACTGTTGGTAACTCGGTAGTTCACGTTATACTCGCGAGTAGAGTGGTCTTGGTGTTATATTCGTCTAGAAGAGAAAGTGGTAGCTGAACTACATTCAACTGAAGTTATCCCCCTCCTGCGCACGGACCCTTACCCGTATACGGGTCATATTAACGAAACACTAACTTTCAAACTTATCTTTTTCGATAGCAACTTGGAACTCGGTGGTGCGTTTAGATTCGGTAGCAAGAGAAAGGGCCTCTTTTCAGTTGATATGGTGGGGAGAAAATGGTGGGTAGCTGATGCTGTGGAATCACGGAAGTTTCATCTTGGCAGCATCTCTTTCTTTTGGTAGATAAATGGAGCTTGCGACGTTCAATCTCGCAATCCCAAACTTGGCTTTGGGGAGTTCTGGTTGGATCCTTCTGGCCATGGAATTTTTGGGAACTAGGTGGGTATTTATCCTTCCTGGTTAAGTTTTTTCGAAGTGAATTCCTTTGGAGTCCAGCATCGTCAGAATGCTGGAAGTGCACGAGGGCAATCTATTTCCATTCATCCCTCTCTTCCTCGTTTTTACTATTTGCGTATCGTTTTCCCACTAACCGAAAACATCGCCACTGTTGAAACTCTTTCTCGTGAAAACCGAAACTACCTCTGTCAATACCCACATGAAACGCTAGCACCAGTTTATTGTAGCGCACTTAGATGTAGTTCGTTTTCGCTACTGGTAGATGGGAGAATAAGAGTTTGGTTGTGCTGTGTTTTGGGATATATAAGGCAAAGAATAGGTTACTGACACCTACTGTCGACCTGGCACCAAATATCGAAGAGGATTCACGAGCCCAGACGATCCATCACGCCGAGCGAGAATTGAAGGACAATATCGTGGCTCGTATACCGGATGTAGGCTTTAGTTCAACCCCCAAACCATATGTTAATTTCGGGTTACAACTACTTTCCACTTCCAGAATTGCGCTTTTTGGTGGTAGGTTGGTTATTGGTGGTGCGGTTGGTTTCGGTGGTGAATTTGCCTCAATGGCCAGAGAAGTTGAGGTCGGAAAGAGAAGGGCGGTCTGGGAGGTGGAAGTAGGAAACTAGGGGGCATTTTGTTGGAGGGAAAGAGAGGATAATTTGAGGGGGATAAGTGTAGACGTGAAAGCTAGTCTCTACGGACAAAGTAGACAGTTTCTTCTTTTCCAGGATTATGAAGATTTTCGTAACTAGATAACTACGAAGCTATTGTGGCTTTTATGGGAGCACAGAATATGACCATTTTTCATGGGTTTTTGACTAGATAGTGTGGTAATACATAATTAGTATCGTATATACCTCCGTTGCGCTCGAAATACAGCTTAAACATTTGTGTTGTAGTAATTTGTGCATATTATGGCAATTCCAACAGTATAAAATGTGTTGCAGGATCCTCTGGACCACAGCGTCATCAAAATTTGACTGGGCCGCCTCCCTCACCTTTGATGGCTAAGGCGGTGGCGTGGAGCTATTTTGGGATGTTGAGTGGAGGAATGAAAGTTCTGGTACAAGCTGGAAGTGATAAGAAGTAGTAATAAGTAATTCCGCTTCCACTCTTGAATCTTTGGAAAGTGAATTATGTAATGGATGTGAGATTTTCGGTAGTAGCTCCAAGATCGGTAGTAACTTCCCTTTCGGTAGCAAAAATCTCCACTCTTCACTTAAAAGTATGAGCTGTCCTGGTATCCTTCTACACTGCGTGTTGTAAAGTCAAAAAGGATTTCCACCGAGACTTTCGGCTTCTGTGGTTGTTGTACGAATCTTGAAGAACAGAAGTTCTCCACAATGGACTCCAATTCAAAACATTTGGCACGGTTGATGGCTGTATTGAGAGGCCTGCATGGGTATTTATACAGCTCAAGTGGGTGAATTTTGAGGTGAATTGGTAGTTTGGTGGGTAGCGTCTTTAGTTGGCGAAATCACGGGTAGAGCTCACTGCAAGGTCTTTTAAGTTGTAACCTTTACCCCAGATAGATATATTATATCTTATGGCTCGTCGTTCTCAACTTCCTCCACGGTGATGTTTACGCCCTTGCCGTTGTCCGAAAAAAAGACTTGCCGCTTCATACCATTCTTAGAAGTAAGTTCGATTTCGACCTTGTCTTTCGGCGATGAGAAGGCCCTGTTCATGAGAAAGTCCTTTTTGGCTCAAACAACTTGCCGCTGACTGGGCGAACATCAAATTTCGCTAACAAGAGAGCAACAAAAGGCAGTACTGACAAAGTGTCGACCGAGACACAGAACTGCGCCGCCTCGAAACCCCGGAAGAGCATTCTTTTTGTGCAAGTTATGCGACACGGATTAGCATGATGGTCATACTGCCTTTTGTCAAAAAATACTTATTCTCAATCAAAATGTTTTCTTGGACAATACGTGTGGAAATACTCGTGCCATGGATGCGTACAACCTCATGATATGTTGATATACGGATGGGATGCCCGTCCTTACTTGGGCGAGATTAATCGTACTGAGCTCTTCTGAACGAGCTGGGATGCGTCGCGTTGGCAATCTTCGAATACGACTGGATCGGCCAGCATTTGCCATAAAGCCCAAAATGTTGAAGTATGACGCCAATGTGAATAGATTGAATTGGGTGACCTCCTGAGAGAGCAGGAGGCCGGCATTATATAGGTGCTGTGGATAGACTAATTACAGGAATAGTGGGTAGGCCACGTGAGTTCCAACACAAAAGGCACCGGGAACCGTAGTTGCTGACGCTGGCGTTGACTTGGCCAATTTCGGCGTGGGCAGTGTCGTCGAGACTCAGACCAAAACGAAGATTATGTTCAAGACTAAGCTGGATGAATAGAGAACCATCAAGTTGCCCGTCTTCCCGAAAATGCTTGTTAAATGCTGAGACCAGGCGATCAGGCGATTTTCTCCAATCGTGGCAGCGGAAACCTCATGGCAGTCCCAATCAAAGAGCTCGTTCGACAACCGGAGCTTTTCAAGGGACGATGCGATGGTATTGATAACTGTTCTGTTCAGAGCGTCGATGCCAGAGCCTGGTGAGGCGCCGACAGCAGCATTGCTCGGAAAGCTTCTAAAGTTAATCTCCGTCAATTTTGGCCAAGGTCTTTTTGCTCGCTCCCATAGTCTTGTCGACTGCATGTAGTTCGATGGATGTAAAGGCAACTGTGTGGATGTGCCGGTCGATGATTTTGACCAAGTGGAAGGAATTCACCACATAGGTTCGCGGACCGGGCATTCAGAGTGAATAGATAGGCAGGCGATATTTGTTCCTGCAATGACGTCTAGTAAGCACAGTGAATGGGAAATGCTCTCATGAAATTGTTCTTCCAAGATTGGAAAACTTTGCTCTCGCTCTCAAGGTCGTGGAACTACTTACCCCATTCGAATATAATAGTTTTGCTTCTCTATTATTAGCCCAACCAGTGTACTAATTAATGGAATAGAGCCAACAGTAGGCGGGGGTTCTCTTGTTTCTGAGTTGAGATAAGCCGGGGCCCAGAGGAAGGCGTAAGTCCCCGCAACGCCAACTACAGTCACTACAGCTTGAGACGGCATTTTCGTATGTTGGTAAAGAAAATGTTGCATCCTTGGTAGTGTCAATACAAAGTCTTCGAGGTTCAAATATGCCTGATCAGAATTGGGACAGGGACGTATATTTTCCGGTGGTTTCACTTGCAAAGAATCTCTCTTTCTCTCTCTTTTCTTCCTCAAAATCATCGTCAAAGATTCTTAGACTCTTAAATTAGAAAGTTGGGATGCATACTTCTACCAAAGACCCAGATGATATCTTCCGGAAAAGATGACCCTGATTGGGTTTCGCAAAACGCCGAGAAAGACGAACATGGGATTTTGATTGACGACGAAAACTCTTACGCTGTACCTGAGCTTTTGCCTCCCTGAAACGATGCTCGTGAGTTTTTGCTTGGCCATGGATGGGAGGAAAGAGTAATTACTGTCATTTGAATATTTTGTTCTCGTTGAGGTAAGATTGTCCTTCGTATAGTATGTACGAGTATATCTTTCCTCGGCTATTTCCGCCGTTCTTTCCATAGCTGAGTATCTCAAATGACGAGATTCTCAGGATTAACTTCAACTTCAGGAGTCCCCTAATTCCATTTCTCTAACCCCTCAACTTCTCTCTCTCTCGTCCAATACGATCACGCCTCCTCACCACTACCAACCAAACAAATCTTCCCATTATCCTCACAATGATAAGGAAGCCGAAACAACAGTATAAAAGCCTCCTCCGCCAAATACCCCATCTCAGAATCCCCCCCATCCTCTCTAATAACCACATCATAAACCACCATAACACGCCACAACATCTTCATATACTCCTTCACCCTCTCCAAATCCGCCATCACATCAAACTCCTCATCCTTCCCATCGCCTAGAAATTCCCCGTGCAGCCCAAAACGAGCCGGATAATCGGATTTCCAAGCGCAGAAATCTACCATCCGACGATAGCTCATGCATTGGGTGTAGAGTTTTGGGAATGAGGCGTCGGTTGGTTGGGGACGGGCGGAGTCCCATTCTGGTGGGTTGAGAATTTGAGGGTTGGATTGGGATATGGTGAGGAGGAGGTTGAGCATGATATAGGCGTGGAGAGCACTTGTGACGATGGTCTCGAGTCCGCTGCGGTAATAATGTCCCTTAGTTCTGAGTGCCTGGAGTGAGATATCCGGATGATTCGCCAGCAGCAAAAGTGTTTCCATCGCCTCATCGCAAATCTTCTCTTCCTTCTTTTCTTCTCCAGCTTTGATTTTCTTCCCAATAACAACTTCCTCTTTCTTCTCCTTCACTTTTACACGGCCTTCCAAGACTGGTCCCGCTTCCTTAACCAACACCTTCACCAAAATCGGTAATAACGTCTCATCACTTGAATACTCCAATAATCCCGTATCCGTCCTTCTCCTTCCGGCTTTTATCATATTCGCTACATCTTCCAAATCTTCCACCCTCTCATAATAAAATTCATTCACCTCATCACCCCATCTCTCCAATAACTCCTCGGAAACCACCTTACGAGTACAAGCGCCCTTGGTTGCTCTCCCCTCATCACTCGTCGTCCATGTTTTCGCAGTCTTGGAATACTGTTCCTTAGCTGGATATCGGCTGCGTAAGGAACTGCTGAATTCCTCTATGGTTTTCGCCAATGCGGTGGAGAATTGCTTTATGTCGTCCGTTAACGTGGGCTTGAACGTGGGGACGATGTCGGATTTGCGTTTTGTGGGTTTGTGTGGGATGCCTTTTTGGTATTTGAAGTTTTTCGCGAGAGTGTTCCAGGGGAGGGAATGCGTCTGGTGAGCCATTGCTTCGTTGCCAAAATTACGGTCAGTTTTCTACCGACCAATGAAATTCCAAGTTGTTAGATTTTCGGATGTGGAAGGCGAAGATGAGAAGATTATTTTTCAGACGAAAATGAGGGGGAGGACACTCATAAGGGGAATATTTGAGGCGAGTAATTGGGCGAAATGTATGGGGTATTGGCTTTCTGTGAAGCCGGTTGTGAAACGGGGGCGGTAGCGAGTCATCGCTGCGGAGGCTTGGCGGTTAAGCGAGAGTTTGGGGGGAGGATCATATCGGCTTGTGATGAACAGTTTTCCACTTTTGCGGGGTTATGAGTGCCGCTGTGGAGTCTATGCACAACAACTCGATTTTTAGAATTTGCTTTCGAGGGCTTGAGTTTGGCTCGCAATACTGTAGTGGAACTTGGTGGATCTGACAACTTGCGTAGGGCTGAACTTCGAGGTCGATTCGAGGAGCAAGATTTGGGTTGTTAAAGATTATCCAAAAACAATCAAACAGAAGTTATCTCTTCTAAAAACGATGAGCAGTGTGATTTTCAATTCACTACACAAAATGATACCGGATCTTGGAAGTGCGCGGAAGTAATCTTATTCGGCTATGTCTCGAACCTTGAGAATAGAAATCATCTTCCCGAATATAACTATATAACGACAGGGGTATATTGTATGCGTAAAATAAAAAGAACTGACTCACACCACCACCATAAGAAATCGAACAAACAAGGCTGTGTATCTTTAACCTTCAACTTCAGCTTTCCTAACAACAGCAGGCATCGGCTCCGCAACAAGATACAACTCTTCAACCGACCCCCTCCTGGACCTCTCCACCTTCGGCATAAAAAACACCACAGAATCCTCATCCTCCTCCCTCCCCAAACTCACAAATCTGTCAATCTCCTGCATCTGATCCAAACCATGTTCCAAATCAACAGACACACTCGATTTCCGCGACATACTCCTTTCTACAACCCGTGGCAGTTTTTGAAGGTCAGCGATGTCAATGGTTGTTGGAGAATCGGGAATCGAAGAAGCGTAAGAGTCGATGCGTTTTAGTGTGGTTTTGCGGTCTTCGGTGTAAATTGTTTGGGACCTGGTAATAGCGAGTTGCGGAAATGCGAGAGTGAGGATGGGACGGAGGGTTTGGAGACAGGCGCAGATTATGCCGATGAGGACTTCGAGGTTGGAATACATTGATACTTTTACGTTGTCCCCTAATTGAACGAGAAATATTAGTGGTGAAATTTCAATTTCGAGAAGAGGTCTTAAAGAATGGTCAGGGGTCAACTTACAAGGTAGATCTTTCGATATCGAAAGCACATAAAGACCAGGCAACCTCAAAATACCAAACAAACACCCACTACCACACATTAGCCACAATACCCCCAACTGCACATCTCAAATACTCACAAAGCTCCCAACCCAAAAGCCGCCATCAAGAAACCCTTATGATATCTCGGCAACTGCAACCTCAGCAACGCAGGCAGTGGTATAACCACCAACATCAAATCCGTCACAATGACAAACGCCGCATTAAAAAACCACAAAAACTCCCTCGGTATACACCTTCGCTGCGAAATCGAGCGATCCCAAAATGCAGAAACAGGAACGCAATTGAAGGCAGATGTGAAGGTCATTTCGATGCCTTGGCATATGATAAGGACCATCACGGCCCAGCTGAAATCGCGTGTTCGGCCGGTGGTGAAGACGCGGGTGTATTGGAGGGCGATGGTGAATTTGGTTAGGGTGAGGGAGATGCTGTAGAGGAGGACGGCGAGCCATAGGTTCTGTGATTTGTGTGTTAGAGACAGGTTTAGATGTGGGTGGGTTAGGATGTACTTTTAGTAGTCGCTCGAGTGTTTCGGGGGAGATGTCGGATTGGTGATATCCAAGACTGGCGTATGCCTCTGGGTAGTGTTAGATAATGCATCGAGCTTTAGATGTGGCGGGGGAAAACATACCTCCTGTGGTAGCTACGAATAGTCCGATGGCGGAAATCTGTAGACAGATATTAGCTTTGGGAAGCTAATCAATTTGCAACCAGGAATAAACTTACCAAAGCAAGAATCATCGTCAACTCATCTTTCAAGCCACGCTTCAACACCACAACTCTAACCGCAATCCTCAGAGCAACAAAGATCGTCGCCACAGCCGTAAAGATGCCAGTGACAATCACCACTCTTCGGCCTCCAGCAGACATAGGGGTCGACATTTCAAAAACGGATTCAAATGCAGAATTCCCTGAATGACATCCAAGAAAATCTGGATGGCCATCTCTAAATAATGACCATAAACAAAAATATACTTTAGTAGCAGCAGCGAGGTATAGGCCCATTATTCCAACGCATGAAAACCGTGACCACATCCCCCCATTTCCGCGGCCAAACCTCAGCCCTAAAGAACGGCGAAACGTTATTCCAACGACAACCTACCTACAAACGGCTTGGATTCCACACGAACCGCGTCCAAGCTTCCCCAGCGTCCAGAATTTCGACAGCTCTATTGGCGTGGAGGCTCAACGTACGTGCACCGATAGCGTGCGGAAACCTGGGGAACTCATGGATCGGAAACCCTGACGTCTGTGGGGAATTTTTTTCTCGATGGTCGATCGCTTGGCCAGCAGAATAAAAAAGAGAGCACGGACGAGGCGTCCAAGGTCGAAATTCAGAAATGCCCATATGAGGTCAGGTAAGAAGAGCCGATCAAGGTGCTAATACTGCTGAACACACTTTCGGACCGCAATTTCGCAATCATGCCGCGATACTTCACTGCTTTCCCGTTTCTCCATGGAAAATGATTGTGAAAACTGTTATTTAGCTCTTAGGCTCCAAACAGACACCAATGAGCTAAACAACGGCTCCAAAGGGATCATGAAATGGCAGCAAGCGCACTAAACAGCAATAGAGGGGCTCAATGACGTTTTGATAGGAAATTTTGGACGGTGTATTTGAACTGAGAATGTGCACTCGCAATGTCTGCTCTTTTCGGTTACTGTAACGAATCTTTGAATTCCTGTAGACAGTATCGAAAGACTTTCTTTAGCTCAATTAATTTGCACACTTGTGCCGAGATCTATCCCCCAGAGTGTATGAAAATTCCAGATAAGAGAAAAAGAAAAGTGAAGACCCCACGGAATGCTGAAAGATTATGGATTAAACGCAAAACTCCATCTATAGCAAACGCTCTAATGCGTCTATGCAGCTATGCCCCTTGACTCCAAAAGTAATCATAAAATCGTAAAAACGCAGAAATACAACCTTACAATCGATGCTCTTTGATACAAATTGCCGCGGTGATAGCAATGATAGCGCCGACAAGCGATACAACTATATATCTGGTTAGCCCCGAAACCCCAAAATGACAATTGCGATCCGTGAAAGGACATCTCACCATGTGTATACGCCAAACATTTTATATACGCAGCAACGACTAGCTCCCCCAGCCGTCCCTCTAGAAGTTTCACATAATCAAGATCCGATAACGCACGATTGATAATCTACATGCGCGAGAATTAGCATGGAAGTTTACTTTTGGTCATCCCAAGGTGGACTTACAGTCTCGCGATCATCAAAGCCCTCCAAAGAATATGTAAGTTCTCTCCTCAGAGTACTCTGCATAATAGCCGCCGCAATACTCAACCCCGAAACCATTCCAATGCTGGAACTCAGATACAGGCCTGAGCTAGCAATGGCAATCTGACTCGAATCCACGCCTGCAGTGAGTGCGATGAAAGATGCTGAGAGGGCGATGCCGTTGCCGAAGCCGCCGGGGATGATGTAGAGGGATTCGAGGAAGGAGGTGTGGCCGTGCCAGCGGAGGAGCATGAGGGTGTAGGAGAGGGCGGCGGAACAGGCGCCGATGATGGAGATGAGTTTGTAACGGCCAGTTCTGGGGGATTGTTAGATGAGCATTGAGTTTGTGGATAGGGTGACTGAATACCTCTTGATAACATAGCCGGTTATGAGACCACCGATTGCGTTTCCGATTACGGATGGCATTAAATGAGCGCCTGCATTTGTCACCGATGCGTGTGCTGAGACTTGAAAGTAGATCGGTACTAGCAACATCATCTAGACGCCGAATTAGTCTGGCAAGCTGACTCAGGACAAATATACGTACAGCCCCTTGTGCTCCAGTTTGAAAAGCAAGATTGATATATGATGTGACAACATCTCGGTTCCTCAGTAAGCGCAAAGGAAAGACTGGTTCCTTGGCTAAAAGGCCCTCCACAAGAAAGAAGAGTGTTCCCGAGACGACTGCTACTGCAAGTAGGTTGAGGACCTTGGGTGAAGTCCAAGAGACATTTTGACCTCCCAGGTCAAGAACCATTAAGCCGCATACGATTGATACGGAAAGCAAAACTGCGCCAGAGAAATCGATGCGTCGTAGTTTGGATAGTTGAGACTCTTTGGGAGAACTTTCTTGGTGGGCTACCTGCAATTTCCATATTACCAGACCTATGGCAATCACGGTAGGAGGGCACTGTCCCAGAAACGACCTTCAATTATTAGCCAACAACAAACCAATTCGATTTCCCCGATCACTTACCATCTCCAACCAATGGTATCCGTCAACCAGCCTCCGATTGGCCCTCCAAGACTTCTCCCCGACGTAGCTGCAATATTGACATAGCTTCTCCAAGATGCAACTTCTCTAATTGGGACCATATCTAGTTTCGTAAGCTAAACAATTTAGGATGCTCAAGAGAATTGATACATACCTGCAATAACGATAGCTACAAGACAATTAATTCCTGCTCCGCCAACACCTGCGATAAGTCTCCCGCATATTACCTGGGTAATGTTGGTCCCCAACCCGCTATTCAGAGTCAGCTGGAGATCTCCTTTGTGGTACAACATCGGTAATACTTCAACACCACCGCGGGTAAATCAAAAATGGGACACGAACCATATTGCCGTACCGACAGCGAAAAACACGTATGAAGCAATAATAGTAGACTTTCGACCATATATATCACTCAATTTCCCATACTTCCAAGTCGTTAGAATCGTCTGTTCCTTTGGGCAAATTGTTGTTGGTGGAACTCACTAGTGTCTGTGATGCACACATTGCCAGCGTATATGAAGTTATCAGCCATCCTGCATCGCCGAGCTGGTCGAACTCGCTACTAATTGTGCCACTCGTTGCTAGCACAAGCGAGCAATCCGCATTGGCGATGAAAACTCCTACATTAAAGTGAATAGTCAGCGTCGATAACTGATATCTCGTTTGAATGAGAATCAAATGCGTACATACCTAGCAGCAGAATTGATATCACACTGGTAACATTTGCAGCCGGCGCAGGTAGTTGAGATTTATCTAGCAGAGCCTCTTCGCAGTGATTGGCCTCGGGGTCTGGGGTAGTCTTAGATCTTTCGTTCCCGATAAGTGGGGTGCGTTCATTGTCGCTAGTCGCGTGCATCTTTTTGACACCGCCATTCGCGCTAGAAATGAAGCCCATGGTGAGATTGGGCGTGTGGTAGTGATCGCGACTTCAAGCTTCGGGATGAGGTGATTGAGATGGGTATCCACACTGTACTTCCCTCGAGTACTTATATCAACCCTCGTTCCAATGTCCCTCCCGGCGCCCAAGCCTTTTATCCTTTATCTCAGGTCATACGACGATGTTAATCCGCCCACCTATTCCTCTCTGGGATCTCGAGACGCTCGCCGTGTACGCCGGAGCTAAAGTTGCCAATGTCAACATCTGATTGGTAGACAACGCTATCCACTCCATTGCATCCGAATGTCCATAAAAACTGATAGAAAGGAAGCATAACAGAAATACTCTCGCCTGCTGATAACGGCTAGCTTGGCTAGCCTGGCGATGATGCGGCCCATCAATGGGATACGATTGGCCCATATAGCCACTTCCGACCAGAGGCCAGAGGAGAGGCAATTAAAAGTCACCAATTTCTGCAGCGGCAGTTAGTCCAGTCGAATTCCATCAATTGCCAAATTGCAACCCCCTCTGGACGTAGGACCGACATTGAAAGATTTTCACTTCTACGATCCTCCCATCGAATGACAAGACTTCCTGCAAGTCGAGTAGACTTTGCAACCATCATGACCCACTACCAAAGACGGAAAGAAACTGGGTTTGTGTACAAGAACCACATCGATGATTGGACAGCCACTGGGGTTGGTGTGCGAGATTGAGGAGGGGAAAATACCAAGAGGCCTTCAATGACTAATGCGGGGTTGGCGAGGTAGAGTTTGAAGGACTCTCGGCCAGAGATATGAGCGATTGGCCTTTTCAGCGCTGGCAGGAAGGCCTGGTCACAAGCCAAAAACATTCCATGGATGCTTAGGACCCTGCATAAACAGACGACAAGTGTCAAGGAGGCTCAAGAAGAAAACGTTTTATTTTTTGCGCCTCTTTTTGCCACTTCATGGAGAACTCGATCAAACAACACGGCAACAATCATTGCCTCACCACGGAAAATATCTGAAGTATCTGGTTCAAGCCAAAAGCAGGCAACTTTGCCATCTTGAAGTCCAAGCAGTGGTGCTGATTTGGCGTTGACGGCAGAAGGAGGCGCACATGATGCTCCCGTCGGACTAATCGCCACGCTAGTACAGACGCGAAGAGATAGGAATGAGAAGCATGCAGACCGAGATCGGCCGTACATCAGCGGTGGAAGCTCGATACTCGAGTAACTTTGCCGAAAGGAGATCCACGAGGCGGCATGAGGCGATTATGACAACGGGAATGCTCAATGCAGACGTCGGCTTGTGGGTGACCTCCAGACTCTGTCTTGCCCGCTGCACGTCAAACCGGCCCGAGCGCGCCTGAGAGGGTTTGCATGCGGAAGAGCTTCCGCGATATAAAAACAATTTTGCAGGAAAAATGGAAATCATGGAGAAAGTGGGCGATGTTCACGAGTGGAGAAAACGACGTCGAGGAAGGTGGTGAAAAGATTGTTAGGATGTCAAGGATGCGAAAAGCTCTTGGCAGGAAATGATCGCCCGCCCCCAGATTCTACACGTGACTATCAGCCCCTTTCACATGCTTTCGCCTAAACGAAGAAACGAATTGAGAAGTTGTAGTTAATCTATATGCAAGAATTGACAATCTGACAGTGGCACAACTGACATAGATTCTCCGGGCTGTGATTGATACACACGTGACCAACCCCCCACATGTACCCCCAAGCGAAACGTAATAGTCCCCCTCTACAACAATGTAGTTGGAAATACTGTGTAAGGTCTCGCCCGTGCCCGGAGCTCTATAATAATACCTTGAGGGCTCCTGCCAAGAGAGGCACTGCTAATAGGCTAATTTCAAAGTGACTTATTGGGGGCACACAACTCATCTGTCACATATGCTGATAGACTCACTCCACTCCGCTCTCAATCACAACAGAGCTGAACAGAAAAGAACTAATAAAACAATAGCAGCCGGTCAACAAAGTCCTTCAAGTCGAACTACTTAAAAACGAATCCCAACACGATTATCCTTTCTCCAGGCGCTTAACAAACAAACCCACCAACCTATCAACAACGGTCAACACCTCAACCCTACACCTCATCCCCACCTCCTCTTCCCAATCTACCTCGCCTATCAATCATTCCGCTCCCTCAAAGATCATCGCAACATAAACCCATAATAAAACCCACAACCCAAACCCACCATCTCCACAACCCCCTCGGGCAACACCAACCTCCCCACTGCTCCGCCCCGTACGGCCCAGGGACCAATTCGAGACACCTTGACAACATCAAAGTCGTGTATCTCCATGTGCACGTTATCTGAAGAACGTTGCACCTTCCCTTCATGTGACTTGTAACAAACTACATTTCGTAGCGAATTTCAAGCTTAGAATGGCTCGATGAGATGGACTTCATGAAAAGTGAAAAGCGAATCATCAAGTGCATGAATGTAGAGTGTAATTAGAACTGAATAGGTTGCTCTCGCACTCCAAAGTGTAACATATAGACACCATACCTACCTATTACCGAAAAAGAACATGGCAAACGAGTACGAAAAAAATAACGAGACCCAGACACCCACGATGCATTGTATTTGCAGCCATTCGCTTTCCCAACAACCCAACGATTGCAATCCAAGAACCTAGTCATTATTTTCCCGATCTCTTCCTCAACACCATAAGTTTTCCCCGCAGGCAGAAAGCCAATTGTTGGTAGATGAATTTTCTTGTACGTCCAGGACAACCATTAAGAACGACAAGAGTGAAAGTAACGAGTAAGGAACGAGAGTTAAGTTTTATAAATTATTCTAGTGAGTGATTATACTATATAAGTCTGAAATAAAGGGAGCATCCAGCATCCCACGAATAGAAAAGTCAACACAAAAATCGCTTATGGAAGACTCATGAACAGCTGCAACATGTCAGGATAACTTGGTGTCCCCAATCCCGTCACAGGATCCCATCCGTTGGTTGCTGTAAACCCAGGCGTCCCACATCCTCCATTGCCGCCAAATCGGATATCTGTCATGACTTGAGGATTGGCGTATAATGTAGGATTGATAAATCCAACTGGGCCCTTTCCAACAGCAACACGTTCTTCGTTGATCATGTTGACCAAAGCGGCAAACGTTGGAGCACTCGCACTAGTTCCAAACGCAAGAGAGAATTGCCCATCTGAGGCGACGACGTAGTTAACGCCGTTGGCAGAGACATCTGGATAACCTCGAACTTTCATCGAGTTGTTGAACCTTTCGGCACCGAAAACCGTTCTAGTGGTTGCAAAATAATTTTCCACAGCTGATTTTTGATACGATGGCATTTCAAAAACGTTGGAGAAGCCGCCACCACTGGCAATGACCTTTGCAGAAGCCACCTCGGGTGTGCGGACGGTTGAGCCGTTGACGATCTCCGTGGCGCCTACACTCGTTACGTAGGGACATGTGCCGGGGAACGAGGGATTGAATGCACCTGTGGTACCGTTTGTATAGGCACCATTGGTACCGATGCATAGGCCTACAAATGAAATTAGTTTACTTCTTTGAAGCGGTTTGAGCGGCAAGTAAAGTTATGAATGCTTACCTCCATTACCCGCAACGCCAAAATCGCCAGAAGAGTAAAGAATGGTGACACCCTGTAAGCCGAGCTTCATGTATTCGTTGCATTGCCGTTGATTGTATTGAGGGCTCAGATCCGCCTCATTGAATGAGTAGCTGGTAGATACGACGTTCGTTGATTGGACAGTTCCGCAGGCTTTAGGGCCAGTGTAGCCACCTTGCACAGTACTAGGATACTGTCCGTCGATATTGGGATCTTTCGAATCACCTCCATCGGCCTTACAATAGCTTCCGTCGACTGCATCCAGAAAATTGTTGAAGCTAGATCCACTTACCACATCACCAACTTGAAACAAAGTTACTTGCTGTGGGTAAATTAAAGCCATAGCGTACTCGAGATCGAGGGCTGACTCTCCGTTGAAGCTAAAACTCTGATTCGTCGTTTGTACGACTGCACCGTCGATAAGATTTTGTATGGGTGTCGCGCCCATCTGGGCAGGTGCAAATTGTTTGAACCACATGTCTAAATCACCTTGGAGGAAAGCTTGAGGGGTGTACTCGACGACCCCCAAAGTGTTGTTTCGAGAAGCTTTAGAGCCAACAGGCATGTCGTACAGTGCCTGCAAACAAGGTGGAGTGATCATCTGATCGCAATCGTCGAGTGTCATCAGAGCGTTCAGAATAACATCGCCCTGCTTTGGATTGGAATCATCGTCGGGGCTACCCATGATGCCCTTGCCCGCCGCTCGTTTTTTCAAAGCTGCCTCTCGTTTCTCCATAGCAATTCGTTTATTCAAGTTGTGCAGTTTCGTAGGAAGCTCCTCGCGTTTGTTATGCCTTGGAGGGCCTATTCTCCTATCGAAATCCACTGTGGGTGTGATGATGTCGATATGTGAGGTGAGGTGTGCCGGTAGACTGTATTCTCGGCAAGCCACGTGTTTGTGGCCTTGGTCGTGGTTGTAGAGATGAAATTTGGTTCGAAGAAGTCCTTCAGCTTCTTTTGCCGTGGCATTGAACTCCAACCAGCTCCTTGACGCAGATGTCTTTATTCTGCTGAGATCAATTCCTGATTGTGATAACCAAGACTTTACAACAGTAACAGTCTCTTCGCTTGGTGCAAACATGTCCGCCACTTTCTGTGGTGACCAATGCTTTCCGTAGTCTGGCGACGAAGGATGAGCAACTTGATTGATGAACTCCTCGGCACGGTGCAAGTTCTGCTGTGTAAGCCCGATTCGAATTGGGAATACCGTCTCTTCATGGAGCCGCGAATGTCTGGTCCAATTTGGCGGGGTTGTGGTACGTCGTGCGTGAATTACATGGTTTGAAGTTCCCACGGGGGTCGAGGAGACTGCCACCACCAGGGCAGCAAATATTTGGATAACAGCCTTCCCAAGCATATTGAATGGTCCTTCTGGATGCTAAGCTGGAGCACCTGATTTTTCACAATTGCAGAGTCCATACTGATATGTATAATCGTTCTTGGGCCCCTCATGCCGAGCTATTCCCTCGATGGTTGCCCTGAAACTCAGCATATGGGATGAATAAGCCCAACCGGATTTCCTTATGCCTACTGCAATTTGCTACCCAATTGAGAGATGTATTGGAGGACTGTGTCCTATTCTTGACACTTGTTTGGTTTGCAATGAGCGTGTGATATTTCATGCCAAGCGCCACCCTACCGGTAGCTAGCTCAACGGCCCTGCATGAAGATGGCTTCGATAAAGAATGGAAACAAACTTGTGTTATTCCGTGACCCCCAACGCCATACCACCAAATAAAGACGTAAGTTCAAAATTGCACGTCTCGTCGTTTTGAGATTTGGTTAATTCGGAAGGCGGCTTGATCCGGAATAATCCTATTGACTCGTTCGCTAGGTCCTGGTCGCATCGCGCCACCTAGCTTCCAAAGTTGATCTTCTTACCACACAGACAATATTGAAGCAAGGCCTGAAACAATCACGCGATAAATCTCAGCCAACTCGCAACTTGCTATATTTGTCTAGCGTCTTCTTCTGGAGAGCTTGTTGCTCACGCACGACTCTCCAAAGTTCTTCATTCTCTTTTTGAAGCTTTTCATCTCCATCAGAGGAGATACTGATAGGAGCAGAAAATCTCGATATTGCCTCGTTGAGAAATTCAGAAGAAAAGCCTGCGGTTTGTACAGCACGATCGAAAGCAGTAGGTCGAGCTGGACCACATAATTGAGCAGTGAATGTGTACTGAACTTCACCTAGCTTAGGCTTGACTATGGCAGCGGCTTGCGTCAATCTTTTTGATTCGAAAGGCAATAATATTATGAGATTTGTGATTGGAGCATTCAAATCAACGAGTTCGGAAGAGAAAGCATGCCGGCCAGTATCCCACTGGGATATTTTGCCTGATGCATGACCAGAGAAAATATATGTTCCATCATAACTAAGGCCTGTGCACAATACAGGACTGGCCTCAAATGGTGTAGTCCATGGAGATTCTGTAACTTGTACTGGTGTGGTCTGCAAATTTGAGTCGAAGAGTGGGTTCACGCCGGAATTTGGCTCGAAGAATTCGATTACTTGCAAAGATCCATCTTCGAATCCTGCGTAGACCGCACGGTTACACGGATCTAGGCTTAAACAAAGAGGGGTGGACGGGAGCAAAAACGTCCGAAGCAAATAACCCGAATAATGGTTCCAGACAATAATTGTATTGTCCCGACTTGCTGAGACGCAGATATTTGTTTGGTTGAAGCTCTGACCTATCGCAAGAGAGGTAATGGCCGCGCGGTGGTTTGACAAACTTCGAAGAGGCTCGTGAGTTTCGTTAGTGCCCCAGGCCAACAGGCGGGGAGCCGACCAGACGTGGATATTGGAATCATCAGAACCGGTAATAATATGTGAAGCCGTCGTTACGATACAGGTGATTTTTTGGAGATGCGCGGCAGGTGTTGAGACCATTCGACCAGTACAAACCTAGAGGCCAATTAGCATATGTCCAACCAAATATATTGCATAGGATATCAATGTATAAACATGGGAAACACACCTCCCAGAGTATAAGTCTTCCCTCAGCCGTCCCCACTACCAATACGCTCTCCCCCACCAATGCCAAGCTGTGTATTCGTTCCGGAAAGGAGATCAATGCTTCTTGGTTCGCCCGCTCTCGCGAATATACATGCACGACCGCTTTGTCGACCTGTGCGGCGAAGATATGGGTTGAACTTGCCGCCAGAGCGTTCACAGGCGCCGAGCTCTTCTTGAATGTCGATTTGATGCTATGGGTGGGGTGCAGATCATGAACGTAGATGCCAACATCTTTCGCAATAGCGGTATTCGCGGTTTTCGGCTGGGCTCGAATGGACGTGATAAAGGCTTCGGAGAGCATGGCCGTAGTACCGAGGCAGCAGGAGAGCTGCAATGTATCGAAGTGGAGGTATTCAGGAGCGCCTTGAACCAGTTCGCAGACAATATGTTGACGGCAGCTGGATTTGAGGGTGTAGAGAGTATAGAGATGGAGAAAACAAGTTGATGGAAATTTTGGCCCGATAGCTCACCGATAACGCCCTATCTACACGTGATCGGGGTATTATCGGAACTTGAAGCAGCCTCGAATTTCATTTCCAACTCCCCCCCTTTTTCGACTTGCCAACTACTCGGTTGAAGGCACTGCCTACCTATTGTTTTGCAATTTTCTGCACTGCTAATAGCAGCAGGAAATATATGAACGTCTGTGTGCGCACCGTACTCCTTCAACTACGACACACGAAAAAGACCGGACCGTTGTCTCACGAACTTGAACTGACAATTATCACTCCGCTCGCTTTCGAGTTTCGCTCTGGGAGGTTGATAAACATGGTAGAGAAATTTTCTGGTGTCGGCTTTCTTCAAGGCAATCTCGAGGCGCAGTCTGGCCGCATGGATGTCATCGCTGGAAGAAGACAGCGAGATGCATGCACCAGTGCTTAGCACTGCCTAGCAGGTGAAGTTTTGAGGCCCCTTCATAGGGGTTTAAGAGCTAGAGATTGGTGGGTTAGTCTTCAGATTCAATATGCAAGTTCACGCGCGGTAATCTGTACCTCCAGGGATGAGCTCAGCCAGTGGGGGCTGAGTGACCTACCGAGAGCCTTACCACACCATCACAATGGGCGAGCGGAAATCCTAGGTTTCCCCTCAGCGTTACAATTCTCTCTCCTTGCTCAACTCTCCTCGTCAAGTTTTTGCGAAATTCGCTACTCAATCATCCCCTTTTACGCAGTCTTGCCATCGAAACTACTTTTGACCGTTGGTACTCGAGTATTGACCGTCTCTATTTATCGATGTGTTGAACTACGGAAGTAACCAATCTCCCAGCGTTGTCAAAAGCTCCTGATACCACGGTAGATGAAGAGGGATGTTGGCTCTGTTTTGCATTCTTTGCTACCTGTAACGGATTTTTTTCGAGGCTCCGCATTTGAAGCGCACTGTCAAGGAACGGGTACGACAAGGTCAATACTTCGTATCAAGAACTACAATAGCTACGAAGAGAGAAGGATATCCTAAGCTGAAGAGGATTACATCCTCACAGTTGTGGTCCCACATTCGTCACACACCAACCTAACTAATTCCCTCACGCACACTTTCACCATGTCGTCTGAGTTGAATTTCGAAGACTACACCATCGGCTGGGTATGCGGCCTACCTCTCGAGGCAACCGCGGCGATGTTCATGCTCGACGAAGTGCACGAAGGAAATTTTCCTTACAAATCCGACCAAGAAAGTGCGTACACAGCAGGAATCATGGGCGGTCATAATGTTGTCATTGCGCATCCTCCCAAGGGAGAATACGGAGTTGGTACGGCAGCACGGGTTGCAAAAGAGATGAGATCGTATTTTCCGAACATTGTTTTTGGCTTGCTTGTTGGAATTGGAGGCGGCGCCCGTGGACCCGACCATGACATTCGACTTGGCGATGTTGTGGTAGCCACGCCGAGAGGATCTAGCGGAGGAGTTGTCGGATACGATATGGGGAGAGAAACGATTGACGGGTTTGTCCAACAGGGCTGGCAGAACTCTACCCATCCTCTATTGCGGTCTGCGATATCAAAAATCGAAACTCAAAGTGGATTTCGTGGGAATACCTTCATAAAGCACTTGGAAATATTCAACAAGAGCGGCCCACAGGGCAAGAAATTCCTCCCTCCTAACCCGGAAAGTGATCAACTCTACCACGCCACTCAAAATGCACTCGTTGAGAGAAGTCCAAGAGATGAGGGAAGTCTGGAGGTACACCACGGATTGATCGCCTCTGGGAACAAAATCATTATAAATTCAGTTCTTCGAGATGAGTTGAGGGACAAACTGGCTATCCTATGTTTTGAGACGGAAGCAGCGGGGTTGATGAACTCATTTCCAGTCGCTGTGATCCGTGGAATTAGCGACTATGCAGATTCACACAGGCTCAAAGACTGGCATCACTATGCTGCCGCTACCGCTGCTGCGTATGCAAAAGGACTTCTCCTGGAAATTAGCCCTGTCGCTGTGGCTCGTGCTAGCCCAAAAGGTCAGTCTGATGTTCATGAGCTATAGAAGGAGATTATGTCTTTTTTACTGTTACGAGTATCGGTGGTTACTATTGTAGTTGTCTTGGGGGCATGCGTGCGTGTTTATCGCAAAGACAAATTCACTCTATTGTTGGCTCACATTATCGGCGGTCTTTAGCAACGTGATCGCTGTGAGGCTGTCTCCCATCTTCCTACTTTTTCTTTCCATTAAAGCCTGGGATTAAATGTGGACTCCCACGTCATAAACTTCTATATGCTGACTAGAATATAGTTGGACATCGACTCATACCTTTCGGACGGAATAAGAAATTTGTCGGCCGTATTAATGAACTCAACACCATTCTGACCGAACTCGATCCGGATATCGAAGATGAGTGTCCAAGGCTAGCAATATCAGGTCTTGGGGGTGTTGGAAAAACGCACTTAGCCATTGAGGCTGCGTTCCAAATCCAGGAAAGGCATCCCCATTGTTCCATATTCTGGGTACCTGCCATCAACGCAACAACCTTCGAAACTGCATATCGAGAGATTGGCACAAAACTAAAGATTCCTGGGATTGAAGACGACAAGGCTGATATTAAAACGCTGGTGAAAGCAGCATTGCAGCAAGAGAGTACTGGCAGATGGCTGATGGTTGTGGATAATGCAGACGATGGTGTGCTGCTCTACGGCCAGAAGAATGACGATCCAGAGGAACTCCCTTCCGGTGGATTTATCGATCATATTCCTACCAGTTTCAACGGATCTGTCCTATTTACTACTCGAGACCAGAAGGCCGCTGCCAACCAAGCGGACGTCCAAGTTGTCTCACTGAAGGAGATGTCCGAAGCTGACTCTTTGAAGCTTTTTGTAACGATGCGGGATTCCTGGCTCAGGAAGTCGGGTCAACGTCGGGTTCGGTAGGCTATAATGGTCAAGAAGTAAAACAAGAGTCGGGGTCGTTCGGTTCTATCACTCGGAGG